>CAUYTI010123219.1:0-36878 GCA_963575145.1 Galago senegalensis | reverse complement strand
TAAAAAAAATCAACACATTATACCCCACATATGCATAAATGTATTCATGATCTATGTGTATTTGACGTAATAAAAAATAAATAAAAATAAAAATATTTTTTATACTAAGGAGCCATATTTTGGGGTGAGATTTCCTGAGTTTCTTTACTGTCTAACAGTAGATTTAGCTACATGCTTTTGGACCCAAATAAATAGACATTCATCTTCACATTTGCGATTTTTTTCTTGCCTCCTGTATAATGGCTAGGTGACTAGATTCGTGCAGGGAAGGAATTTCCTCAGCTCTCCTGGGTTCTGTTATTAGGGCCTATAAATTAAACTTCCAATAGACATATTAATGGGAGGAAAGTCATATCAGTTTTATTTGATGATAGTGTTTGTACGTGCACAGAAGCTTAATAGAAAAGAAATGGAAATGTCAAGGAGTGGTTAGACTTGAAGCTTATATACTATTTTAAAAAAGGGCACTAGATGGGAGAGAAGTGACCAGAAAAAAGAAAAGGGTGGTTTGGGCTTCTAAAGACAATAAATTAGGGGCTGGTAACTAGGACATGTGTGGAACGTAACCGTGGTTTAGTCAGTTCTGCATTTTCTGATATGGGAGAGGAGAACTTTGTACAAATGGAAATTTATGTCACCTTTACAAAAGGGGTAGGTATGTCCTGCTTTTAGGCAGAAACGCAGAGAGTGGGGAGCCCTTCACGCACCTGCTGCTTCTCAGTTGCCTTCAGCTCAAAATGATCCTGATGCCAAAGTGGCGTATTTGGGGGTGATGTATCTGATGCTCTTCACTAGGGAACGTGGACCATCAATAACTCAACTGCATGGTGTGAGATCTGATCGGTACTTGGTGGTGTGGTGGGAGGAGATAGGGCTATAGTCAGGGGGATACTGGGCGTGAGCTGTGGGTAGTGACGGCAGCAAGGATGGTGACACGAGGAAGTACCTCAGTGCACCTATTTAAAATAGGTACAATGACCACAGTGGATTAGATTGCTCTCTCTCTGTCTTCCTGAGATATCACATAATCAGCAGTTCTAAAACTTCTCCCCACCAAGAAAAACATCAGACTCCCAAAGCAACCTGGTTCAGAGTTGGTTTTTTTTTTTTTGCAGTTTTTGGCTGGGGCTGGGTTTGAACCCGCCACCTCCGGCATATGGGGCCGGCGCCCTACTCCCCCAGAGTTTTTATTACTGTAGTAGTCTATGGAAACATAATTTGAAGAAATGTCACTGAAGTATGTTGGAGAAACTCAGTGTTCAGGAGTACTGTTTCTTTGTAAGAAATGGTTCCCCTTCTTTTATTAGAGAAGTAGTCTTTTTTATTTTTAATTGTAGTAAAGAGTGCATGTAACACAAAATTCCCCATCAGAGCCATGTTTAAGCACGGAGTTCAGTAGCGGTAAGTACTTCGTTGTACAAGAGAGCTTCACAACTTTTTTATCTTGCAGACTAAAAGTCCAAACTCATTAAATGACTTCCCATTTTCCCCTCCCTCAGCCCCTGGCAACCATTCCCCTTTTTGTCTCTATGAATTTCACCCTAGAATTGACATTTTTGAAAGATTAGACGTGTTTATGCCAAAAATACAGGTTCTAAAGAAGGAGATAATGCTTATAAAATATGAGTTTGTTTTACGTTGTGAGAAAAAAGTCTCCCATTGTTAGCAGTGTGCTCCTCTATCGTAAAAACCCCTCTACCCAGCCACGGGAAAATCAGAGTGCTGCCTACCACAGGAGGTGGGCACAAGACCCCAGGGGGAGTGTCTGTAAGAAGAAAACAGCCAGGGATGTGCCGACCCTTCTTTAATTTCCTTTCCTTTGAGCTAATTCTATAACAGAAGTAGACATGCATAGCGCCCCAAAGGGGCACATGTTGGGGGCTGTTTGTTTTCTCTTCTGCCCTCTCAGCAGGGGTGACGTGTGAGTGTGTGCGTGAGTGTGTGCAGGCCCATGCACACATATCTCCTTCATGCCCAGGGGCGCAGTGTAAACACACCAGCCATCTTTTTTTATTGATGATGGCAAGTGTATATAGCATTCAAAGATTACCGTTTTGATTGCTTCTACCTATGTGGTTCTGTGGGACTAAGTGCCATCTGCATCGCGGTGTAACCACCATCACTCGGCATGACTTTTTCATCTTTCCAAACCGAAACTGTCACCATCAAACTCTCACTCCCTAATCTCTGTCAGTCACCATGCCCTTTCCACCTCTGTGCATGGACTGCTCTGAGGACCTCACAGAAGTGGAATCTCAGAGTAGTTTTTTTTTTTTTTTTCAGGTAGCATGCACTGTATCTTCAGCTTTTGTTTAATTACATTCTTAATTTTAGTCTGATGTGCAGCAATGAAGCGTGGCAGGTCAGTGTCATCATTAGTCTCTAGTTCTCTTGAGCTGAATACAGGAGGTGAAGGGATGATGTCGGAGGCATTTATCCACCAGAAAGGCTGGACCTAACAGATGCCTGCTGGTTTCTGTTCTGTAATCAGAGCTGTTTATTTCTCTTTCCTCTGCTGCTCACTGGGGGTGGGAGGTGGGGCGTCGTCTGTGCAGATTATATGGCCTGTGGCGTTGTGAGTGCTCCTGCAGGAAGATTTCTTTCATTCTGCTCTGGTGTTTGGGTAACTTATTTATATGTCTGTCTCTGCAGGTCAATTGGTGTCTCTTTGGGAAGAAAGATTGTGGATCACTACCCTTGGGGCTCGTATGAGTTCCTTGAAAGGCAGAAGGGTTTTTCATCGGTTCCTGTGTCTTTGAGCGTGGCCATTGGCCCTGGGAGGGAAATAAAGTTTACAGAGGTGGAATGGGTGGGGACGCCAACTGGTCTGGGAGCGCCTCAGCCTTCTCCAAATAAGCTGAGGGCGTGCCTGTTATTTTCCTCACTTGACTATTTACAAATATGGGGTTCATGTGGGATAATGTCCAAGTTCCCCCAAATTTGCCAGTTGGGGGCCAGACTGCAGGACCTTTTGTCTCTAAAGCATATGTAGTATTTCATCCACTAATGACTGTTCCTGGCATCAGAGATGGCGTAGATCCCCCCCCCCAAATATTTGGGGATGAAACATAACTTTTAACATTTTTGCCCTCCTGAATATTATTTCCCTCAGATGCTATCCTCACATTCCTTAAAATGCAGAACGAGCAGGGAGGACAGCCCCCTCTCCAGGTATTTGGGGTTTAATCTCCTTTGGAGCACAAAAGGAGATAGCTGACTGTGTATGAACTTGGACTCCCTGTGGGACTTTCAGTAACGTGTAGGATAAGGTGACCAGACGTCCCGCTTTTGGAGGGACAGTCCCAATTTTTAACAATTTGTCCCGTGTCCCACAGAGTTTAAAAAAAGTCCTGATTTTTGGAAAGACTGCAGGACAAGCTAGGGAAGGGTGGGAGAATGGGCAGGGAATATACAGTTTTGGCTGTTGAAAAGGTTAATGTAACTCCATTTGGGAATGAAGAGGTTAATGTAACTTCATTTGGAAATGAAAAGGCTCATGTAAACTCCCTTCTCCCCTCCTGGGCAATGTTGCCCAGGTGGAATGGTATCAGAAGGATATGGCTCCCTCCTTTGCTTCTAGGTAAGGACAGTTAGCTCAGAAGGAGCCAAACTGTCTGGAACAAACAAGTAGCCCCCCCACCTCCCAGAGTAAGGTGACCAGACATCCTGCTTTTGGCCGGACAGTCCTGATTTTTAACAGTTTGTCCTGCGTCCTGCGGTGTTTTAAAAAAGCCCAGATTTTTGGAAAGAATGCACGACAAGCTAGGGACATGGGAGAACAGGAAGGGAATACACGGCTTTTAGCTGCCATGTGGCTATTTCACCAGGATATGAGTTTTATATTATTTTTGTTAATTGTATAATGTTAAACTTTAATAATAACAAATAATTGTTGAGAACTGATTATCGAGAACTGCTTATTAAAGCTTGCGTTGTTGTCAGGCCCCGCCCCCCCAATGGTGTCCTGCTTTACCAATGTTAAAATCTGGTCACCTGAGTGTAGGAGTCTTTACCTTAGAGCAGGTATCCCATTGTGCTGGAAATTGTGTTCAGTGCTCAAATGAAGTGGTAGTCACTGAACTTGTCAGCGTGTCAGGTGAACCCTGGCAACCACCAGGCACGTTCTGGTGAGGTGAGAAACCACCAGAACAGGTCTGCAGAGAGCACCGGGCTCTGGTTGGTCCTACTCCCTGGGAACCTGTCCAGACTGGCGCCTCCGTGGGGAGAGAGAGAATCCCCTGCCCAGCGGAATGCTGCTGGGGTTCTGGCCCTTAAGCTTTCTCTTTGGTCCTGGACCTTACTACCATTAGGTATCTGTTCATCTCATTCTTCCCTCCCACCCAGGGAGGGCTGCAAACCCCTGTGGTGCCCCCCACCCCACTTATTATTACTTTTCTACGTCTGTAAGCATTGAGAGGTTTTGATCTCTGCCTTCACTGCTCTGAGTTACAGAGAACCAACAAATATCCACTCAATGCAAATCAAACAAAAGCTTCATTGTTTAACCAATTTTTAACCCTTCAGTCCTATATATATATATATATATATATATATATACATACACACACACACACACACACACACAAACACACCATATTCTGAAGTTCCCAGCATATTTTTTAACTATCATGTGTGGCATAATAATAGTCTTGGTAAATGTTAAGGCAACGCTGTCCCATGCGGGAGCCCCCAGCCATGTTTGCTATTTCAGTTTAAATTCATTTAAGTTGAATGCAACTAAAAATTCAAATCATCCATCACACTAGCCTGGTGGTTTTTTCACTGGGGGTGATTTTGTCCCTCCAAGACATAGGGTCATGTCCAGGGACACTGGGGAAAGGGCATTACTGGCCTCTGATGGGTGGAGGCAAGGGACAGATGCGGCTCAGTGCCACACGGTGGACAGGATGCCCCACCACAAGGAGGCCTCTGGCCCCGAAGGTCAGTAGTGTCCAAGGGGAGAAACAGCGCTGGCCTTGTTTGAGTGCTCAGTGTCAGAGGCTGTGGTATTTTTTGGATGGCACAGACATGCAGCACGCCCCTCCCTTCTAGGGGACAGCACTGTGGGACAGCACTGTCTCCTGGGAGAGGGAAGACTCCTAAGTTCTCCTAAGGGGAGGAAGAAGAGAGCAGGAAGTGATACTCTTGTGAAAATACATTTCTTTGAATGAGGAGCGACGTGTTCTAGATTGCTTTCCCATGGACAAGTCTGTCTTTGGCTTTGGAAAGTGTGACTGTCACTGGACTCACAGTTAGTCACATTGATAGTACTTGTTCTCTGTGTGGCACTCTGCAACTAACCTTACCATAAATTGCCTAATTTAGTTTTTTCTCTACCACAGAGAAGCTCTCTATTTTATAAATTACGAAAGTGAGAGTGTAAGCGATTTGTCTGGCTGTTGTAATCCATAAATAAATGAATGTACCGAGGGTGCAAAAAAAATGTAGAAACATTGTAAGAAAGTGAATCATGTATTAAAATGCTGATACTCATTTAATAATGAAAGGTGAATACAAGTCTTATTTGAGTTCTGCAGTTACAAGAGGCGCTCAAAATGGTTACCATCAGTGCTCACTTCTGATTACAGCACGCAAAAGTAATAATGTAGCTAGCAACTCTTAAAATGTGTATACATTTTGCGGGCACCTTTTAAAAAAAGAAAACTGGCTAGACCGTGTCCACGGTGAGGGGGTGAGGAGCCCTGGTCTCCTGACTTGGGAGTTTTCATCTCTCCCCCCATAATCACTGTTGCTTCTTTGGTAAACTTTCCAAGAATAAGAGAGGAGAGTGAGCAACATTAGAAACAGATCAACTCTTGGGCGGCGCCTGTGGCTCAAAGGAGTAGGGCGCCGGCTCCATATGCCAGAGGTGGAGGGTTCAAACCCACCCCCAGCCAAAATGTCCCAATTTTTCGCAGTTACTCTTGAAAGGTGGTGAAATACATTTATAAAGAAAATGTGATTCTCGGGGCGGTGCCTGTAGCTCAAGGAGTAGGGCGCCTGCCTCCTATACCGGAAGTGGTGGGTTCAAACCCAGCCCCAGCCAAAAAAATTGCAAAAAAAAAAGAAAATGTGATTCTTTGTCCCTCACTGATCATGAATGTGCCAGGTATGGATCTTGAAGAATTCCCAATTCTACCGGAAGTTCTCATTAAGGAAGAGAAGGATGCCCTTCCCTCCCACACTTGAGCGGAACACGGGACACACATTGCAGCCTTTTGCGGACAGTATTAGAATTTTTCTTTTCATCTTTGGGAAGAACATTTTGTTTGGATTAGTTTATGCAAATAAAGATAATATAATGCATATATCTTGGTTTTCTCCCAGCTTCCACTTGACAAAGAAAAGCTGGAGATGTGCTTATGCAGTCGTGTAGTAGTGAGGCTGTCTTAGCCCGATGAGCTCCTTTGGAGAGGAAACCAAACTATAGAATATGGATCCAGATCTATAGGAGCTCCATGCTCTAATTCAGTCATCTGAAGGCCTGCTAGTGTAAATGCAAACCAGCTGGCTATTGGGCTTAAATAAAATACAAATCAGTCAAAATAGCTTTTACTTACACAAGTAAGGAGTATAAATTAGGCGCCCCAGGAGAGACGACTTTTAATTGTTTCTAGAATGTACTGTTGAGACAGAAACATTAAATTTTAGAGGCCCGTTAGATGGGCTTCCTGCGTTTAAATTTCTTGATGTTTGCATTCTAGCAGTGTTATTTTCAGCTCCCCTTTTAGACAGACGGTTGTTATTATTTTCCAGGGTTTATTATGGACTGGGGGTGGGGGCGGACTGGCTTTGAACAGGGCCACGGAGGAGATGCTTTCTGATGACGTGATCACCGGGCCTTTCTCAGAGTAAAGCCTGTGCGTGAGAAGGCCTGAGGAGATGCTGCTGCTCTGTGCTGGCAGGTGCAGGCCGCCCATCAGCCATTTATATATTTCTATGTGTTCTGGCCTAAAAATGATGGCTGTGGAAATCCGTGATACATTATGTTGTGAAATACTTAGGAGTTTCTTTCTCTCTCAGCTTTGGAAAGGAAATTTATGCCAGTTGACGGGTGACAAATTCATAGCTTTTGGGTTTTGAGACATTAATTTCTTACATGGGACATATAGTTAGCCAAGTGCACTAAACTCAATTTCTAGGGTGTCCTCAAACTATGGCTCCCGGACCACATGTGGCCCATGGAGGACATTTATCTGGCCCACCGGGTGTTTTTGCTGCCACTGCCTGTCCTGCTTAGCAGCCGACTTGTCCTGGAGCCCGCAGTCTGGCTCTCCAACGGTCTGAGGGGCAGTGAAATGGCCCCCTGTTTAAAAAGTTGGAGGACCCCGTCAGACCTCCACCGACTCCCGTAAGGCATTTCAGGTCCGATTTGGGAAGAATCGATAGTCTGAAACAGGCTGCGCTAATCCTGGTTTGTTATATTAGGTGCAGGTGATTATCTGGAAGGAAGATGGGACTAAAGGCAGGAACAGAGGTGACCTAGGTGGCAGGTTAAAAAAAAAGCATATACGTATATCTCCACATTACGGTTTGCTGGAGAACATCCATTTGGAGTTTCTCTGTGGTTCAGGGGCTCCCACACACTTCTGGGGTGAGTTGGGGATTTCTGTGTGTGAACTACCGATTGTCTACGAATGGGCCATGTGTATTTTATTACAAAGCACACACGTCCCCGCATGGCTTTGGATCTTCTATGCCCTTCAGACTGTAAAAGGCAGATAAAGCAATACCCCCCTCAGTGGGGCCATGTGTTGTTTTAAGAATAGATTTTTCTTCTATTTGTGAAACTTGCTGATTTTATAAGTCTGCTTTCCTGGATCACTGAACTGCTCACATAAACAGCAAAGCAGACCAAATAGGCATTTTTTCTTTAAAAAAAATTAATAAGAATGTTTTCTAAAAGAGAAAGTAGTCTATACATGGGGAAGTGCTTTCTGTTCTCTTACCAGAGGTTTGCATGTTAATTCTGCTGCTTATTTTTCTATCATGTAAAAATGAAGGGGCCTCTTTCTTTCAGAGATTCCTTCTATATATATAAAAAAAGTTTTTGTCATGAATAAAGAAGCCTGGGTGGCTCGGCATCTGTGGCTCAAGTGGCTAAGGCGCCAGCCATGTACACCCAAGGTGGAGGGTTCAAATCCAGCTGGGGGCCCGCCAAACAACAATGACGGCTGCAACCAAAAAATTGCTGGGCGTTGTGGCAGGCGCCTGTGGTCCCAGCTACTTGGGAGGCTGAGGCAAGAGACTCGCTTGAGCCCAGGAGTTGGAGGTTGCTGTGAGCTGTGATGCCATAGCACTCTACCCAGGGGGACAGCTCGAGGCTCTGTCACAAAAAAAAAAAAAAAAAAAAAAAAAAAAGCCTGGGTGACAGAGTGAGACTTTATCCCAGTAAACACACAAACAGGAAACCAGTATTCAGAAGTTAATTTGTCCCTGCAGCCCTCAGTGAACAGAAGTGCAGTTTGCACCTTTCTACAAATATTCTGTGTCTGACTTTTACTTGCCTTGACCCACTTTTCTATAAAAACATATTTGAATGCTAAATATTTAACAGGAAGCAATTCCGATTCATGAGGTGAAATTACGTTTCCTTGAACAATGTGACCTTTCATAACTGCCTCACAAGGTGAGAAGTGAAGGTATTGGTGACCCTCTAGTATTTCACAGCTCTTTTTTTGGTGGGGGCGGGGTGAGGTTTTGTCACAGGTCCCAGGTGCTTTGACGTCCCCTTTTGAACTATAAATGCTTACATATTACGGGAAGGACATTTTCCCTTCCTGCAACATCAGGAGGTGGTGTATTCAGTGAAGGTATAAATTTTGCTGCTAACATATTTTTTCTGTTTAAGGTAATTAACTAAACCATTTATTAATTCATTAGCTTTATAATTTTATTTTATTTTTCTACCTATTATGTGCCAGACCCTTTTTTATGCACGGTGCTACTTATTCAGACAGAGACCCTGCCTTCATGGAGCAGAATTGATATAATAAATGCAGAAGGACGTAAGGAAGTGAGGAAGACAGATGTTTCAGAAATGAATCCATGTTTTATTCACACGTGCATGGGCTATGGATAAGACAGGACATGGGACAATGAAGTCCTCCAAGGATGTGATATTTTGAAGGGCAGGAATTTCTAGGCAACGAGAACAGCATGTGCAAAGGCCCTGAGGTGGGGAAGAACTTAAATAGGAAGAAGCTGTGTGATGACAAGAGATGTGGCCAGAAGGACCTTAGACGATCACAGGTTTTATACTCCATGTGAGGGCAGAGGTGTGCAAAGTACGGGTGGAGGGGATCCATGAAGAGTGGGGAGAGACCAAGAGGGCTGAGCTTGTAGGGAGAGACGAAGAGGGCCGAGCATGGACGTCGGGGAGAGACGAAGGGGGCCGAGCATGGACGTCGGGGAGAGACCAAGAGGGCTGAGCTTGTA
This sequence comes from Galago senegalensis, assembly GCA_963575145.1. Taxonomy (NCBI): domain Eukaryota; kingdom Metazoa; phylum Chordata; class Mammalia; order Primates; family Galagidae; genus Galago; species Galago senegalensis. The sequence continues at coordinate 27,440 of CAUYTI010123219.1, read as the reverse complement.
GGGAGAGACCAAGAGGGCCGAGCATGGACGTCGGGGAGAGACGAAGAGGGCCGAGCAGACGTCGGGGAGAGACGAAGAGGGCCGAGCAGACGTCGGGGAGAGACGAAGAGGGCCGAGCTCCGATGTGAGAGAGACGAAGAGGGCCGAGCATGGACGTCGGGGAGAGACGAAGAGGGCCGAGCAGACGTCGGGGAGAGACCAAGAGGGCTGAGCTTGTAGGGAGAGACGAAGAGGGCCGAGCAGACGTCGGGGAGAGACGAAGAGGGCCGAGCATGGACGTTGGGGAGAGACGAAGAGGGCTGAGCAGACGTCGGGGAGAGACCAAGAGGGCCGAGCATGGACGTCGGGGAGAGACGAAGAGGGCCGAGCAGACGTCGGGGAGAGACCAAGAGGGCTGAGCTTGTAGGGAGAGACCAAGAGGGCCGAGCATGGACGTCGGGGAGAGACGAAGAGGGCCGAGCATGGACGTTGGGGAGAGACGAAGAGGGCCGAGCAGACGTCGGGGAGAGACGAAGAGGGCTGAGCATGGATGTAAGAGAGACGAAGAGTTCTGAGCATGGATGTTGCTTAGAGACGATGAGGGCCGAGCGTGAAAGTCAGAGAGACGAACAGGGCCGAGTGTAGACGACGGGAGACGAACAATGCAGAGCTTAAAGTCGGAGACACAAAAAGCATGGACGTCAGGGAGAGACGAAGAAGGCCGACCGTGGACGTAGGAACCATGCGGAGGGCCGAGCGTGGGTGTCAGGGCGAGGAGAAGAGGGCCTGGATCACTGAAATGCTCATATAAAGAGCAAAGCAGACCAAATAGGCATTTCTCCCCATTTCTTAAAAAAAAAAAATTAATAAGAATACTGTTTGCTAAAAGATAAATTGGTTTAGACGTTGGGAAGTGTTTTGTACACCCTTCCCAGAGGTTTGCAGGTTAAGTCTGCGTCTCGTTTCTCTATCATGTAAAAACGAAGGGGTCTCTTTCTTTCAGAGATTCCTTCTATGTCAAAAATAAGTCAATAAATAAATAAGTGCAGATGATGAGCTTTCGTGATGAAGAAAGAAGCCAAAAGGTTCTTACCCTTGGTATAGGAGGCCCTTCTGGCTTGTGAAGTTTCCTTTACTGTTGGCATTTGGACGGGGGTGACACACTGTTTGACACCTTAAGGAAGGAGAGGACTAGGGAATTCAGGATAAAAAGTCAGTGTGCGTGGCAAATGGCTTCTTTTGGGGGCTGCTGCCTGCAGAGGCGTGGAGCTCATTACAACCTCTAGCACAGCCTGGAAGGGGAATTAGGCTTTGTCTCTGATCTGATTTGGGGATCTTAACCTACTGTGATATTTTCAAAACATGAGTTCATGTTATTTGACACTTCAAGGCATGCCAACACACAGAGCCAGGAAGACAGGATGAGGAGTTGACAGGTGTGCAGGGACGTTCCCCTTCCACATCACACCTCTGCCAGTGACGTGCTGAGCCTCCAAGCCTGGCTTATCATCCGGCTGTTCTCATCTCTCCTTGTCCAAACTGGGGTATGTTTTTTGACAGCACTTGGAAAATCTCTTTGGCCCTGCATGAGAGCGGCCTCCCCCTTTCCGTGAAGGTTGTAGTTACGGTGACTGGAAACTGGTGAAGCTGCCAGGTGCCATGTTTCTGAAGCAACATCGCGTTGTGTGCGATTTCTTGTCAGCCCATGAAAAGGAAGGACAAAGGCATCTTTCCTGATGACAGCAGGAAGTCCAGAAAATAGCCAGGTTTTAGTTTTACTTGCCAAAATTAAAGGTGTGTTAGGTGTTAACCAGGAATGAAGCCCTGAGTCTTGTTTTCTAAATGGATGCCAAAAGGTGAGTGGATGGCAGCACCATACAATGTGTGAGATGTGGGCTTTCTCTGAAATCATATTCCATAACCGTCATATTTTTAAGTTGAAGTACATCCAAAATAACCCATGATTTCCACGTAAACGATAATTACCTTTTCTTGTAGTTCTTTTTTCTGGCTGTGTGAGCATACGGCAGAGTACAATGTTATGCTTGATATTAGATGACCTTGTATTTGGATACATGGTACTTGGGTAAAGTTTTCATTTCTTGGCTGGCTCTATTATTTTCCTAGATTTTATTTCCCTACAACAGTTAAGAAGATGTTCCTTTACTGTTGTCTGGTGCTTCCGGAAAGAATGTGTGCAGGATTTTATGGCTCCTGGCCTGTGAGTTCACACGCCCTCTAATTGATGAGTTTCCCTGTTACAAGCAGGATGTATCCGGTGGTGTTCACGTTGAACACCTCAGTTGACACATTAACAGATCGGTGAGTCTCTTCCTTGGTTGTTGAGGCATGGCGTGGAGAGGGGGTCTCCTCAATACTCCATTCAAGGCATGGGAGATAATCCCCCTGTCCCCCTGTCGGGCTCCCTGATGCAGCTTGTAAGCAGTAAAGGTTCACGCAGGCTGGGAGCAAATGCAACCTGGCAGAGATAGTAACCATGACCTCTGGACACAGGACAAGGGAATGCTCTTGCGTGGGTCGACTTCCCCCTGCTTCAAGACAGACCTCGCTAGCCTCTGGATGGGGAGATGAGGGATTTCTGTGCAGAGCTGTGTGCTCCAGCAGTGGGCTGGAGGCCTGTAGCAGCCAGCATTGAGAGAAGTGTGTGTACGTGTATGCACATGTGTGTATACACCTCTGTGTGTGTGTGTGTCACCTAGAGGAGTCTGCGTCTCTGAGGGTTTTCTTGGGTGGGGAAGACATTTTTTTTTAAATGTAATTTAAGCCAATTGGGAGAGAGGCAGTTCATACTCCTGGTCAAAGGGCACAAAATTTCAGTTAGGGGGAGGCATGAACTCAGGAGGTCAGTGTGCAACGTGGCGACTATAGTCAATAACAATGTATCATATTCTTGAAAATTGCCAACAGAGTCGATTTATTGTTCTCACCACACATAAAAGTTTTGTGATGGAACATATTTATTTAGCTTCCTCAATGAACACATGTTCTAAAAAATGTGTGCTACAAAGCCCTGCTCTTATCAGTTAATTAAAAATAATACATTTTTCAAAAGTCATAGAAAGAAAATTCCTGTCAGTGGATTTTTTCCATGGTTTTGTAAATATGCACAGTGTAGGTGGGTATTCATGTAATACGGAGTGCCATAAAGTGAGTTGTGTATAAATGCTGATTTATCTGACAAATGCCGTGGTTTTATAAACATGGAGAAATGTTTTCTAAGACATAGGAACATATGTAACTCCTGATGGATATGGGCATTTGCTCAACTTCATATCCCTGCCTAACATGAAGGCTTCCGAATAATGTTCATTTTTTTTTACCCTTTTATATGAACAGTGGGTGCTGAATGTGGTGACTCAAGACTGTAATCCTAGCACTTGAGGAGGCTGAGGCAGGAGGATGGCTTGAGGCCAGGAGTGGGAGGCTGCACAGCCTGGGTGACAGAGTGAGACCTTATCTCAGTAAACACACAAACAGGAAATCAGTATTCAGGAAATTAACTGTCCCTGTAGTCCTCAGTGAACAGAAATGCAGTTTGCACCTTTCTACAAATGTCCTTGTGTTTGACTTTTACTTGCTTTGGCCCACTTTTCTAGAAAAATACATTTGAATGCTAAATATTTAGCACAAAGGAATTCTGATTCATGGAGATGAAATTACCTTTCCTTAAACAATGTGACCTTTTATAGCTGCGTCACAAGGTGACAAGTGAAGGTATTGGTCACCCTCTATTATTTTAGGTCTCTTTTTTTGGCAGGGGTGGGGTGAGGTTTTCTCACAGGTCACAGGTGCCTTGACATCCCCTTTTGAACTATAAATGCTTACATAGTATATGAAGGACATTTTCCCTTTCTGTAACATCAGGGGGGTGGTACATTCAGTGAAGGCATAAATTCTGCTAAAATATTTCTTCTGTTGAAAATAATCAACTAAACCATTTATGCATTCATTTGCTTTATAATTTTATTTTATTTTTCTATCTATTACGTGGCAGACCCTTTTTTATGCAAGGTGCTACTTATTCAGACAGAGACCCTGCCTTCATGGAGCAAATTGATATAATAAATGCAGAAGGACATAGGAAGTGAGGAAGACAGACGTTTCAAAGATGAATGCATGTTTTATTTACACGTGCACGGGCTATGATAATAAGGACAGGACGTTGGACAACGAAGTCCTCCAAGGATGTGACATTTTGAAGGGCAAGACTTTTTAGGAAAAGAGAATAGCATGTGCAAAGGCCCTGAGGTGGTGAGGAATTTAGAGAATGATAGAAGCTGTGTAGTGACAAGAGATGTGGCCAGCAGGGCCTTAGAGGATCACAGGTTATACTCCATGTGAGGGCAGCGGTGTGCAAAGTGCAGGAGGAGAGGATCCATGAAGACTGGGGAGAACTAAAGAGGGACACGGGGGAGAGATGAAGAGACGCCAGTGTTGACGTTGTGCAGAGACGAAGGGGGCGGAGTGTGGACGTTGCAGAGATGAAGGGGGCTGAGCTTGGACGTTAGAGTGGCGAAGAAGGCCGAGCCTTGACGTTGGGGATAGACAAAGGGGGCCGAACGCGGACGTCGGGGAGAACGAAGAAGACCGAGTGATGTATGAGAGACAGAGGGGGCCGAGCCTGGACGTCAGAGACACGGAGGGGGCCGAGCTTGGACGTCAGAGACACGGAGGGGGCCGAGCATGGATGTCGGGAGACACGGAGGGGGCCGAACGTGGACGTCGGGGAGACGGAGAGGGCCGAGCATAGACGTCGGGGATAGGCGAAGAAGGCCGAGTGTGGATGTCGGGGAGAGACAGAGAGAACCGAGAGTGGACGTCAGGAGAGCTGATGGGTGCTAGGCATGGCCACAGGGAGAGATGAAGAGGGTCAATGGAGGACGTCTGGGAGGGACGAAGAGGGCCTGGCGGGTATGTCAGGAGGCTGTCGCAGCACGCACACCAATCACGGGAGGACGATGGCACTTCAGCCGGGACAGGGTTCGGTGAAGCTGAGGACGTGGATGGATTTGGGGCAAATCTGCAGGTGCAATTGGCCAGGAGAGTGAGCGGTGGGGAGCAGCCATTCTGAGGCCTGGCTCCTCGGAACAGTGGCGAGAAAGGCCCGTTGCTCAGGTGAAGTCAGGAGAAGGAGCTCAGCTTTTCCTGGAGGCGAGGAGTGCAAATGCGTCCTGCTCACCGTAGTGTGAGGACTTGAGTTGTCCACGATCGCGTGGTGCTCACGGCAGCTGGGAAACCCTCCAGGACGTGCGAATTTCTACACGTTGCTGGGATTCTTCTAGAGTTTGACCCTAGAAAGTACTTGTCATTGTTTCTCTCCGTGGTAGTTCACCAAACACAGTTGGAATGACAAGGGCTGGTGTTTTCTGGAATCTTGGCCTTGCTAAGAAGGGACTGTGGCAGACACTGGGGGCAGAGGCGGAGACCTGGGCCAGCGCGGAATCCAGGCCTGACTCACCACACCCACTGCTGTCGCCCCCCACTCCCCCTTCTCCTCCAGAATAAGGATTAGAAGAATGCGGCTTTACTCCAGGTGGTGCAGAATGCAGGGGCTTGATAAACCCGTCACGTCAAGTATAAACCTTGCCAGTGTGTCAGCACTAAAATGTTCCTGAGCCCTAAATGTCCCCTGCACTCTGCACATTTCCTGCTTCCCTCCCTCCAAACCCTTGGCAACCTCCAAACTTTCTTTCAGTCCCCATGAAAGGTTTGGGATTTCTGCCCTCTCCTTTTTCATTCAGTTGGTTTCTGGCCACACTGAAGCAACTCGCGCTGTGACCCCTCTAAGGGAGGAAGATTCCACTGAGGGTTCCCACTCCACTTTCCACACATGAATTTGGACATGTCCAATCACTGAAAAAAGAAAGGAAAATAAAGGAAAAGTGGATGAAAAGAGAATGAGTAAAGACTCCCACCAGGTTTCAGGAGACCTGATCTGTTTGATACGGTGACTCCCGGGCCTTGTCCCAAAGCTTTTGGGTCAGAGTTGATGCCGTCGGTTTGTGGATAGGACAGTGGAAGGCGATGGCTCCGCAGGTCAATTTTCTGTCATGGGTCTAGGTCTTCTGGAAGCTGGCACCGTGCACCTCTGTTTATGATCTCAGGTCCCCACAATGGACTAGAGGTCTTTGCTGCTGCTGTTTTGATGGGATAGATATCTGCAGTCATGCCACTTGTAAGCATTTTGCAAGCGTTGACTCCCTCCGACCTTAGGGCAATGCTGTACAGTAGTGACTCTGGCAGCATCTGGGAGCAACAGGGCTGGAGTCCAGACCCCCTGGCCCTGCAGTCCTTGCTCTGAGCTAATCCCCTTCCCTAGTCTTTTCCCACTTTACTCTTGCCCTCTGACCCAGGTAAGATTTGGGAGAGCGCCTTCAGAAAAGAGACCGGTCCTTTCTGGTCTTTGGCAACGAAATCCTTTGAGGCTCCCTCTGCCCTGCAGCTGTCTCACAGACCCCACCATGCCACTGAAGATGTTCTGTATCAGTGGCCCTCGTAGGGTCTGAAGTGGGTGAAGAATGGGTGACCTGTGTCGCGATCAACACTTTTTCTCCTGTCTGCTGTGCAAGCCCAGTTCCAGGGTCACGGTCATCCTCTGGAACTCAGCCTACATGAAATGTGAAATGAGTTGATGAAATAGTTTCCTGGGGTTTTGTCTAAGAGTAATGATGACATTCTCAAACTTAAATGAAGCCTGGCGCAATGGCTCACTGCACCTGTGGTCCCAGCTACTCAAGAGGCCAGAGTGGGAGGATCTGTTGAGTCCAGGAGTTCAATACCAGCCTGGACAATATACTGAGACCCATCACCCCACCCTCCTCCCCAAAAAAGAAAAATCAGATTGGCATGAAATTAGGGAACAGTTTTGTTTATACACAAGAAGGCTTGAATCTCTGATCATGTCAAGCCAATATAAACCCATCTTCCTCCTCCTTTTAAACTTGACTTTTATTATATATATGCTTGGATTTTAAGGAAAAATTTCAGCAACTCTGAGCACCCCACAGGGCAGGGCTGGGTGAAAGTGGAGGGAGGCAGAGTTTGTAATGTCTGCTGTCTACAGAGTTCTGCACTTTTCAGCCTAAGGCCATGGGTAGTGGTTGGCATGTCTACTTTTTAAATAGCTGTTCTGATTGTTGACACTTGGTGTGTTTGTTTAGGGTAGGGCAAGAGGGTTGTTTGCTGGCGTGGGGTGATGCTGTCTGCCGTCTGGGCCCCCCCTGTGGACAAGGAGAGGTGAGCTGTGGGAGAGTCGAGCATTGCACTTATGAAGAGGCCCGGAGACTGGGCGGAAGTAGAAAGTTGAAGGGGACTTATCACCACTGATGGAAATCTCCACATTTTGGAAGGATGCCACCGTTTCATTTCGTACAAAACCAGTTTGTCCATTTCTGCCTCTTGGACATTTGGAGAATGTTGATTGTTTTTCCTCTTAAGCTTATCACTATGTCTGAGACACCAGATGCCTTTCTGGGATATATAAATTCCACCTTCCAGAATGTTCTTTGTAACCAACTACAGTGATGCGCAGACATGTTAAAAGTTGAAACTTAAAAACACGGTTCAGAATTTTGCAGATTTTATGGGTCTCTGTGTGTAAATTTTCTCTGAGGTCCCAGTTTCATTATTTCATTTTCTATTTTAACATTTATGATGTAGGAAAAATAATCTGATACTGGTTTGGGAATCGTGGAGTTGCTAATAGTGAAAAAGTAAACATTCTTACCCTTTTTCTGTTTCTTGTATTTCCCCTAAACCTGTGTTATTCTTCAAAATTTATTAAATGCAACCAAGTAAGTTCATATATGTCGATAACTGTGTTGATAAATATGTATGTCATAGGTTATAAAATAAGGTTAAATTATAGAGTGTTTTTTTTCCTCTTTTTTTGTGGGGCACGGAGGATTTCGGATGAAGAAAGTTCAGTGTTTTAAATTTTAGAGAACATTGTCTACACTAAGTAATTCACATGGAATAATGAGCACAGTGCATATTGTCACTGTTAACCTGCTTGAAGCTGTTCAAAGTTTAATTAAATGATTAATTTTCCAGTACTAGTAACTTACATAGGAAGAGAATTTCTACAATGTTTAAACAAACTGGGTCCCTAACATTTCAGCACCTGAAATACCCACATCCCTATTTCGTGGTCTTTTCAGGAAGAACTTGATGTCCTTATTGTTGTGTGGTCACTGTGGTTTGGTTGTGTCCCTGCTGTTGTTAGTTTTAATCCCCAGTTTGTGGTCACTGTGTGGGCAGTGATGGGCTGGGACCCACCACGCAGCCAATTCTGAGGGTTTAGAGGTCGCCGCCCAGAACTAGGGACAAGGGCAGGCCCTGTCCTTGAGTGAGACCAAATTCTTTCCTGCACAGTCGCTGTCAGTGAGCCTGGGGACAGCTGAGGTCTGAGTTGGGTGGTAGAAAGATGCAGCTGTCTGTGGATAAACAGCAAAACCTATGAGTGGGGAGGTGGACACGGGGGCAGGGTCGGCTCACTCAGGGCTTAGTGTTAAGAGCTTGAGCTCTGCGGAGGGCAGGGGTCCTTCTCCTGAGTCAAGGCACTGGCTTGGGGAAGAGCAGATTCAAAGAGAGTCGGGAGGCTGGGGGTGGGTATGAGACACAAACAATAATCTTGCCGACCTAGACAAGGATGAGTGTGGGGCCAGGGTTACAGAGACGTGGAAAGATTGATGTCTGCCAAGGATTAGGGCCGGGAAGCTACAGACTCATGTTGTGATAGTAACCAGGAAAGGCTGGTGCCTTAAGTATCATTGAGCGGGACCCAGGGATATGTCTGCATTCCTGTTGTGTTAGTGCGAAAACCAAGGCAGAGACAGGCCACAGAACCAGGCCTGTTACAACACGTGTAACCACCGTTCTGGATCCGGGTACAGAGGTGGTGGGTTTAGCCAGCTGTGACGTAAGGAGGAACTTTCTTCTAATTTGAGGCATTTGTGGGAATGCCACCAAGTACTGTGACAAGGTGCTGGAGCCCTGCAGGCACGGCCCAGTCAGATGGTGTAAGTGTAAAACGTGGGGACTCTGTGGATTCTCTGTTCCTTTCACTGTGCCCTCCACCCCAGCCGATATTGGCTGAGCACTGCCTCGGCCAGGACTGGTGCCAGCAATGGCAACGGTGTTGAGTCTCAGTTCTAGGATTGCGGGAATCAAAGGGACCATTTCACAGCCCTGCTTAGTCACCAGTGTTGGCAGATTGGAGTAGATGACATCTCTCTGATAAAACCACATCCTCTGGTAACTTTCTGGAAGAGATAAACTTGCTTTGGAACCGCCAGAGCCCTGCTTCGATCACTGCTCGAACAGTGCTTTGTGAAATAAAAGAAATGATCAGATCTCAGACTATTTCTAAAGGTTGGAGTCTTGCTGACAATTTCAGGGCATATTTAATAAACAGTTGGTAACTTCTCTAGGAGGGCTTTGCTGTACTGTGTGTGGGGTGGTGCACTGGACCAGGGAGAGGAAATTCTTTCTCTAAAGAGCCAGGTAAGAAGCGTTTGGGGCTTTGTGGGACAGAGCAGTCCCCATTGCAGCTGTTTAGCACTGCCCATGCGGCATGAAACAGCTGGAGACAGTACCCAAGTGAACAGGTGTGGCTGTATCCCAGTTAAACTCTCTTTTGGGCCATTGATGTTTGATTTTCCTAATGATTATCTGGTGCTGCAAGGTATTACTTTTCAACCACTTGAAAATTAAAAGTCATGGTTAGGTTGAGGTTGTCCAAAAACAGGTGCAGGGCTGGATTTGGTTACCAGGGGATTTACCTTGCTGAACTTTGGATGAGACCCATAAAGCCCTGATTTTAAGGAGCGATAGGTTAGTCTAGAATAGAACAGCTCGGAGTGGAGAGTCAGGGCAGAGAAAGGGTTGAGGTTTAAGCTAAAGTTCACAGCCATGAACTCCATCCCATTCAGGGTCAGTGCCAAGGGCTTTAGCTGGGAAAATCTCTGAGGGCGATAGCTGTGTCTGTTTTGGTCACGATGAACTCCAACATGTGGCATCATGCTTGCTGCACGGTATGAATTATCTGGGAGACAAAGTCTTCCCCTTCCCATCTCGGGTCCTGAGTTATGTCATCTCATTCTTCACACGTGTGCTGAACATTTACTGAGCACCCGCTCCACCGCATAGAGTGAGGGCAGAGGGGCAGACGGGAAGTGCAATGAATTAAATCCAATACAGGGGTTGGTAAGAAACGCAAGGGAGAAAAATTGAGCCAGACAAAGGGGACAGAGCATTTGGGGAGGGGGCTTATTTTCCGAGATGTAACTGCAAAAGGCCTTATATATTTGCACAGGTGAGCTTGCAAAGTTGCAAAACGGAGGGACACAGGGTACGGGCTTTGGGGAGTATTTCGGAGTATTTGTTAGTATTTTGAAACTGACAGGGTATGCTTAAGAATTAAAATCAGGGGATGAGAGGAAGCAAGACATCCCCGGTGACCCTAGGGATGGAGTGGGGGGCTTCTTCACCTGCCAGGATAGACAATACAAAGTCAAAACCTAGCTGCTGCTCTTCAACCCAGGAGAGCACCTGAGCAAGGTGAGTGTGGGTTTGGGCGGACCTGTTCAGATAGTTCTGTTTTTTCTGTTTCACCCCCACATCACCCAACCTAAAACAATTACCAGGAGGAGATGAGCAGAATGAGAAATGGCAGAATGAAGGAAATAAAACTTCTTGTGAAGGTTGTGAGTTGCACCCCGTGTTCCCCACAGATGTGAAGACTAGCTTAGTCCAGTGGGGCAGAGGACTGGGTGCAAAATTTGTTGGACTCTGTAGAACTGAAGATGCTGGCTTGGCTTTGGCGAGCTGCTTCCCTTTCATGAAGCCCGCCACGAGAAGGGGCTCAGTGAAACTCCTCAACGCTGCTGCTGTGCAGGTCTTGGGTACCTTCCATTGTGAATACTACGTGGTATTTCTGAGCCTCAGAAGAAAATCAGTTTTAGATTTTGTATTGAGAATAACTGTTCACCAGCCATCCTTGCATGTTCTTAAACGTCTGAGTACCGGAGTTGTAGGGACTGATAAAGTTCTCTTCCTCTTGGGAAGCAGGAGGCTGAAACCATAGTCTGTGGCCTTGTTTCGGTGAATTGAGTACTCTGTAGAGTGTAATTTGGGGTCAGACCCTTCATGGATTGTTTTACATCCTTGTTGACTTCCAATTAGGTCATTTTGCTATCTCTCATACATATTTGTCACTCAAATCATTCCTAAAAACAAACAAACAAAAAAAAATCCAAAAACTAAGTGCACAGCAGGCCAGCGCTACTGACTTATTTCCTTTATCTGCTGTCTGAAATGTACGTCCCCTGGGGAGAGACAGGACCTCGGATCCCTTTGATCACTAATTGTGGCTGAAACATTGGAGAAGTGGGTGGAACATCAGCCACACTGCTGGAGAGAGAGGCATTTATTTCACGTTGGTAATAAGGGTTCTACGGGCCACTTCCCACTCGGAAGCGTTTTATTACGTGTGACCTTGCCGGAGCCAGTGGAGAAATCGCAGTTAAGGAAGTCGGTCTTGATTTCGCATAATGTTACATTTTAAATGAGGTCTATCCCTCCTATAATAAGGTACCTTTGTGAATATGATAAAAATGATGGATTTGGTAACACGTGGTCACCTATCTGATGAGAACACTGAGCTGGACAAGGAGTGCTTGTCAGTTTCCCCCAAATAACCTTTTTTCCTTCCCCATCAATGAGGGGACGGCTTGCTTGCTACTCTGCCAATTTCCAGTTAATCTGACTTCACATTTCCTCCCCAAGTCTGCCAGACCTTAACATATTCAGTTCTCCTTTCAATGCACATGGGAGTATTGAACAGTTCCGGGAGGCTATTTGCATTGGTTTTAAGGCAGAGGGCATGGGAAGGCCACCTGCTTTTGATGATGTTTTGTGGTTTGAGAGGTAAGGGGCCCCTGCAGACCCATCTCCCAGCTCCTAGTGAGGGCTGGGCTGGAGCCCTGCGTCCTGCTCGTTGGCCAGCCTACGGCACTGGAGTTCCCAGGGTTTTGGGGTAGGCGATGGCACAGGGGTCTGGGTACCCACACTGGCCATGGCCTCCCAGCCATCTCTGGGGTCTGGGACACTGTGTGCTTTCTTTCAGGTGTCAGTGCAGATCAAAGCCATCCAAAGGACATTTGCATGAGAATCCGTGGAATGATTAATTAGCAATGGGCATTGGTAATTTCCCTTTCAAGCCATTGAAACGTCTTTCATTGATAAACTAGTTCTGTTGAGCCGGACCCCTTTTCAGAATCTTTTTCACCCCTTACTCCCTCTGTGACTACAAATTGGATTTTCCCCTGTCTGTCCACACCTCTCCTTGGACTTTGATTCAGCAGGGTGGTCAAAAGGACAGCCTCCCACAGGCGATCATTCATTTGCATCAGCCTGGGTGTCCTTTTTGGAGGGCATTTTACAGTGTGACATCCGTGACCTTCTCTCTTGCCATCCCTTGTAATTCCCTGCAGTGGTTCTGTTTCACCCGTCTTCTAGCTCACTCTGGTTTCTGACCGTACTGTTCGCATTGCAAATAGAATATGATTTGGTACATTCTGGTCCTCACTTGGCTCCTTCTCATTTTCCCATCAGTGTCCTCAGAAAGGGTAAATGGGACATGCACCCCCAGATGTGTTTCTGAGATGCGTTTCTGCAGCTGTCGGGAAACAGCTGACAGGGGAGCCAGGGCATCCGGAAAAAGGCCCTGGTCTCAACAAGGGGCCCGTGGTGGCCACCACCAGGGAGCTGTTGTGTGCAGCAGACGCAGAGAACACTGGTCTTTGCCAAATATCCAGCGTGTCACGGCTGCAGGGCTGAGGTGTGTGGAATGAAAGCTGATGCAGTTAAGAGAAATGAACAAAAACGTGTTAATTTTGGCAACGTCATAGGTGACCCTCCCCCAGGGCTTTGGAGGGGGCTTGTATAGCAGGAGCCACCATGAGCACGGTCAGGTACCTGGGGTGTCCAGGGAAGCTAGGCAGACAGGGCCTGCCCAGGAGGATCTCAGAGGTAGGTGAGCAGCTCTTTGTACAGGCAGAATTTGGGATGATCATTCCTTGTGGTGAGAAATTGCAAATTCATAACTGGGTCACGTGGAGATGGATGCTGATGGAATTTTACTGCAGTATCTACTCGCCGAGCACCTCCTGCTTAGCCACAGTATCCCTGGGGATACTGGTGTGAACAGCGGGGATACTGGTGTGAGCACTGGGGATACTGGTATGAACAGGGACAGGAATCTTGTCCTCAGGGATCTAAGAAAGAGCACAGTAAGGCTGTGGGAGAAAACAAGGCAGGTGAGATGGCAATGTCATGATGGGTCCATGCTCTGTGGCCTTGGAGACTCCATGAGGCATTGCTGAATCCCTGGGGGCACTGGCTGGCAGGCAATGGTGACGTCTGTCTTCCAAGGTCTATTTCTGTCATGATCAAATTCTACAGCCTTGAGTTGTCACCTCTATCAACCCCTTGGTTCAAAAAGTCCTCAGTAGAAAATGGGACTCTGCTGGATGCTGCTTGGGGCACATAAACCCTGACGTTTTGTCTTCTTTATCTCATGCCTGAATCTCCAGGATTCTACCTCTCACCATCAGAGATGCGCACAGCAGATTTGCCTTTCATTGTTTGATGCAGTTGGAGTCAGGGCTGGGCCCTTTGCGAGTACTCCAGGTACTGAAGGAACTTAGGTGTCTTTCCCGCAGCAGAAGTAGACTGCAGTCAGAGAGTGTGTCTAGTGCAGTGGTTCTCAACCTTCCTAATGCCGCGGCCCTTTAATACAGTTTCTGTGGGTCACAATCCACAGGTTGAGAACCATTGGTCTAGTGGGTCTTTACTTTAAACTTTTCAGCGTCGGAATCATTATTTCTGGAGGTTCTGGCCATAAAAAAGACAATGACTTAGGGAATTAACTATTACTTGCTTCATTACAATAAACAAACAATATCTAAGTGAGTGTTCACTCCTGGAGTCAATTTTTATTTACTAAACACTTGTTGTGCACCTGATTCTGGCTCTTGTCCATTAATATTCCCAAGGAATCATCTTTACGTTTATTAAACAAAAAGTACATGAAATTAAAAAAACACAGATGTCAAAAAGGACTATTTCCTAACAAATCCAAACCATTTGGAGATTCACAAAAGTATTGTTAAAATATTATTACTTGACATAAGTAGAGGGACAAATTGCTATGCGTTTCTAATTTTATGAAGTTATATAGTGAAAGCAAAAGGAATTTAAAATCAACATGTATTAAAGAATTTTCACTCCTCAGCTTAATTTATAGGTATAGCAAAATTATAAAAACTTTCTCCATTTTAAAATTATTTTGGTTATTTGAGACTCTAAAGTTATGGCAAATAGTTGGAACATTTATTGGATTGGTTTTTAAGCCCTTATCCAATTAAATTTGATTCCTTTGTTAGGTACTTATCCTTATGTAATTATTCTACTTTAATATATAATTATGGTGCACTTTAGAAGCATATAAATTATTTTCCAATACTAAGGTTAACCTGGGAGGCTTCATTTCAATTGACCCATCTATCCATTTATAACATTTATACAATGTACCAATTTATAGCATTTGTTAATTTATAATATACAGTTTAATCAATGTCACCAAATTTCAAAAGCTTTGTGGAACTGGGCGGTTTTGCTGATGCTATTTGCCCTTTAGTAGATGACTGTGTTGAGGGGGGCATGCCAGGGGGTAGATATGGGATGTAACTAAAATAATACGTGCTTATGTGCTCGTGTGGTCAGAGGAATATAAAGAGGGAATTTGGGTAATGTGACAATTCGTGTTTTCCTGTCTTTCATCTTTGTGGAAGGCTCAGGTGTTTTCTGAAGGAGGTTGGACATGGTGTCTCTGCTTGCTGATTGCTTGCAGCTAAGCAGAGAATATTTCTAGAATGGCTTCTAGCTGGAAATATATATGCAACTCACTAAAAAGCCGGCAGATCTTACTTCTACATAAATCTTCCAAATGTATGAAGAGAACACTCTTCAAAGCAGCATTGGTTTGTGGAAATCCTTTGTAAACTCTCAAGTTATTTTCAAGGGTTAGTAATACTTGCTGTATGTCTTACTTTTCCCCCCCTCCATCCTTTGAATTGCTGTGATAGTAAATTCTTTCTCTTCTAAACTTAGTTGTTTTAGCCCCTCTTCAGAATTTCAACTGGGTTTATGCGTTATTGGGAAATCAATATTGTGGAGACTCAGAACGGTAGGTTTCCTGAATTTTTTTATTTGGCATTTACTTAAAAACCTCTGAAAGCTTTTCACCATGGTGCTCCTGGTTTTGTGCCTGTTTATCTGGGAGTTCTCACCCTGTGCTGTTGACTCTCAACTGGGAGGTATTAGTTAAGGTTTGAGACGTTTTGGGTTGTCACCCCTGGGGATGGGTGTGCTACTGGCCTCTCGTGGGTAGAGGGTTAGGGAGTGGCTAAACCTCTAACGCTGCGGTGCCCAGCCCTGGGCTGCAGAGCAGTACTGGCCCGGGGCCTGTTAGGAACCAGGCCCAACAGCAGGTGAGTGGTGGCTGAGCAAGCCAAGCTTCATCTGGCTTCACAGCTCCTCCCGTCACTGAAATCAGTGCCAAGTTCCACCTCCTGTCACATCAGAGGTAGCATTAGATTTAACCCTGCTGGGCGCACCTGTGGCTCAAGGAGTAGGGCACCGGCCCCATATGCCGGAGGTGGTGAGTTCAAACCCAGCCCTGGCCAAAAATCGCAAAAATAAATAAATAAATAAATAAGACTTAACCCTGCTGTATACAAGGGATCTAGGCTGCATGCTCCTTATGAGATTCTAATTCCCTGCTGCCTGTTGTCTGTGGAAAAATTGTTTGGGGGCCCAGTGCTCCAAGGCACAAGACAACCACCACTACCAATATTTACCCAGCCCCAACTGCCAACAGTGTTGTGGCTGAGAAGCACACCCTATTCTAGCACATTCCTGGCCTTTGGGGGTGGAACAGACTTTTGTATGCACACAACAAATAGTATCACGTGGGGATCCACCCTCAAGCTTAGTCGCAGGAGTAGCATGCAGATGTCTAAAGAAATAATCGTGTAAGGTTTGACTTTGACTTTCAATCCTTCTCTCTTTGGGGTGGCAACCTCTCCATAACAGGGCCATCTGCAAAAGATACAGAGCTTTCTATCTCAGCCAAGTAAAGATGGCAAATGGGGGCCAGTCTTCTGTTTATTTATTTCATGCTGAGAAATACATTATTTCCAGGTAGCAGTCCTCAAAGTGCTTAAAGTCCTAGCAGGGGTGTCCCAAATCACGAGCCCACACAAGTCTAATCTATCTGCCTCTGGATGTCTTCCTTGAGTGTTCATTGTCCCGTCACTGAACTCCTATGTTTTCCTTTGTTATAATAAAAGCCGTGATAGACACATTTTGTCATCTTTCCGCTGCCTCAGGTAAAGATTCTCATAAAACTAAATGCTTAGATACGTTCTTGTCTCTTCCAAAAAACCGAATTATGGGGAGTTTCAAAACAAGCTATCTGTTTTTAAGAATCAGAAGGAAGGACATTCCTAGAGAAACTCAGATTGTTCATTCTGTATTGGAGTGATAGACTGGTCCATTTTTAGGGGGTGTGCCAGGCTTGAACCCACCACCTCCAGTCTATGGGGCCAGCACCCTACTCCTTTGAGCCACAGGCACTGCCCAAATGATTTTTTTTTTAATATATTCAAAGAGTGGTGTAGTTATCAGCACCATTGTAGAATACAGTAGAACCTCTGTAAGTTGACCACCCAAGGGACTGTCTCAAACTGGTCACCAGAGAGAGGTGGTCAGCATAAGGATCTGGGCCTACCGTACATGTGGTGCCCATCCTGTCTGAGAATTAGGTCATCTTAAGGAGGTGGTCAGTGTAGGGAGGTGGGCAGCTATGGAAATTCTACTGTGTTTTCATCATTACCCCTAGAAAAAGACCACAGTCTTTAGCAATCACCTTCCTTTCCCCGTCACTTCTTCCTGTCCTAGTTAACCACTCAGCTATTTTCTGTACCTGTGTTGACTGAGTCATTCTAGACCAGCGGTTTTCAACCTTTTTTTTTTTAATCTCATCGAACATTTGAACTTGTAGTTAAACTTTCACCCCACACTTCAATTTTGTCAGTCAAAAAAAAGGAGTGAAAAAAAGAATATACTTACTGTGCTTTGAAATTCTTTTGAAAATAATTTTCATTAATGATCTTTAAAGATGTTCGGGGCACATCTAAGATCCTCTAACACACTCCTGTGTGCCTTGGCATAACTGTGGCAAATCATTGTCTAGACTTTTATTTTAATAAATGAAAACATACAGCATGTGGTCTTCCATATCTGGGTCCCTTTACCTAGCATAATGTTTTTTTTTTTTTGCAGTTTTTGGCCAGGGCTGAGTTTGAACCTGCCACCTCTGGCATATGGGGCCGGTGCTCTACTCCTTTGAGCCACAGGCGCCGCCCAACCTAGCATAATGTTTTTACTGTCCATTTATGCTGTATTTGTATCCTATTCCTTTTCATTGCCAAATAATATCTCATTGTATATTTTTGTTTTATTTACTCACACATCAGTTAATGTGCATTAGGGGGGTTTTTGCTTTCTGGCTATTGGGAGCAAGGCTGTTCTGAACATCTGTGTACACGTTTTTACTGGTATGGATAGAATTAGAAACATTTGGGGTATGTTTCATTGTGGTATTTTTACATGGTAACCACGCCTAATTTATTCTATGATGATGTTACAATATTAAAATAAACCATGTTTCTTCCTTTGCCCCCATTGGGAATTCCTGATATGACAAAACTGAAACCCCCAATCAAAGAAAAAAAAGCTCACAGAAAACATTTCAGAGCGGGTACCTTTCTAGACTGCTAAATACTAACCACCTTCGCGAGAATTTTGACTAATACCTTTTAGAAAAGATGAGTAGGTTGCCTAACCACCATAATAATTTCAAATTATTAACTTGGGATGACGTTTACTTTCGTGCACTGAAGTCATTGTGGTTTGTATGTAGTGCTTCAAATACGATCCCCACAGGCTTCAGGAAACCCAGGACCATTGCAGATACAGTAGCCTTGACTCCTGTCTGTGTGTGAACAACCTAGGACCATTGCAGATACAGTAGCCTTGACTCCTGTCTGTGTGTGAACAACCTAGGACCGTTGCAGATACAGTAGCCTTGACTCCTGTCTGTGTGTGAACAACCTAGGACCGTTGCAGATACAGTAGCCTTGACTCCTGTCTGTCTGTGCACAGGAGACGGATTTCCACTTCTGCTTCCCAATCTGCGGGTCTTCCTGTTTTGTTTTGCAATATTCTAGGACAGAACTCTGGCAATTGTTTAGAAGGCCATTTCTCCAATGGATATTGTTTTTCTTTTCAAAATGTCAATGGAATAATTTCATCCACCTTGCTGAAGAGAACAAAACCCACAGAGATAATGATCTAGGGGGAAAGTGAACAGAGTGAAGGCCGTTTCATACCACCCGATGCTCCGATGATGGCAGCCTCCTCATTGCTCTTTCTGTACGTGTGATTATTCCCTCCTTTACTGAGGATGAGCGAAGTAGTTGGTTTTCTTCTTGTGCCCATCTGTATCTGATTTTTGCAATGACCCTTCAGATTCACAACGTTTTTTATCTTGCATTGATTTCTCCCGTATAAAATTCCTTATTTCTTTGGGTTGTCCACATGATTGACGTACTTATTTCAAATCACTTTTGTATTATTTTACCAATCTTACTCTTCTGCACAAAGGGTGACCTGTGAAAGTAAGCATCTAACCTCCGAGAGCAATGTCCTAGTATGATCCGGTTCCAGTGGGGAAGCATCTCTACGTAGGTTGCAGTTATACCTGAAAACCAACTCTGTTTTCAAACTATGACTTTGGTCGTATTCAATGGGTTGAGATTTTAGAGCATAATCTATCAGTTTTTCTGTGGAGTAGAAATTGCATCTATACCTTAGGGGAAGAATTGATATTCGCTGTGTCCTATAAAGCTTTTCTGCATGGAGCCTTTCTTTAAATAGAATAAACTCTCGTTAGAATAAACTCTAATCATAGCAACAGGTTTCCTGTATGGAGGAGAATTAATTCCAAAATTCTGTGATTCTATTACAAGAGGGGAAACCCTAGAAGTGCAACCTGTCCAGGACTATTATTGATTTTGTACAGGTTCTTTTGCTTATAAAAAGTCTGAACAGAAGACGTTGCTCCCCCCCCTCCTTAGTGCAACAAGTGCTGACTCAGTATATAAGGGTGGAAAGCTCCCTCTCTCATGGCTGAATCAAACGGATGCTGTCTGGCCGTCAGTGTGGCAGGCAGCTGATTCACCCTGGCCAGTGGCACAAGGGAATCTGTTGGCCCCTGCCAAGATGGTTTCTGAAACTGGTTCCTCTTGGGGTTTCCTGACTCTCCCGCCTCCTTGCTGGGAGATCATGGCATGAAGGCAAACAGATGCCTGCTGCCCCAATACGATGCTTACCCTGACCCGCAACCAGGCCCACAAAGGAGGGCTTTGAGAGCCCCAGCGAGGCAGCCCTGCATTTTATCCCGCCGTGAAATTCGCAGTGAAAGCCCCTCGCCTCTGCTGTTCAGCCATGCGGGGCTTGGAGGTGGGGGTGCGCGGGAGGGGAGTGGGGAGCCCCAGGGGGCAAGCACAAAGTATCAGCAGGGACAAAGGCGGCCTCCCCAGCCCCCTCCTGTGATTGTTAGGTGGTCTCTCACCTCCCGGAGGAATCCCTGCCCAGCACAAGAGCATTTGGTTGTCAGTGGCTCATTTAGTCTCTTGGGTGGGGACGCACGGAGGCAGTGACTGGGGAGTCATTTCTGAGCTCTGGGGTCACTGGTTTTGCTCGTTAACAAACAGCAACTACAGTTGCAGGGGTGGGGGGTTGTGGAGGGGGGAGACAGACAGACAGAAAAGGAGAAAGAGAGGGCAAGAGATAAGTTTATTTCTCCATGGGAAGTTTTAGTTCCTAATCTGGCTGATGTGCTATCTCTAAAAACACCTAGTAGACTATTTTCTACCAAAGATGCCATTCTTTTTTTTTTTTTTCTAATTGTTTTAGCCAGTCAAACTTAGCAGTGGGTGGCTTGACGGTACCGTTAACAAGCTCTAATAACGCAGTGCCGTCCGATGAGCTGGAAGATGCTGTTTTGAAGTTTCATGTCTGCCATGCACTCTCTGCATTACATGGGCTTTGCTTAGCGGTCCGTCACACTTCCTGTTAAGATTCCATACACTGGGATGAGTTTCTGGAGTTTACAGAAACCTGCAGAGGGCAGTTGCATTATATTAAAGAAGAATATTACAATTAAAGTTATAACAGTGCGCTAAATGCCATTAGGAATAACACAGGTCTGCTTCCCTGAGTGAAGTGGGGCTCCATTATCAGATAGCAGCATCTTGGCACTGATTTTAGGGGGGCTTTGGGGTGCTCAGATCACTTTCATGAATTGATACATGTATACAAAAGTGAATGAATTGGGGAGAATGTTATAAAACTTGGGAAGAAGTGTCTTTACATTCCTTATGTGTGCTCTTGACCACTAATGATGTTAAATACAGTGGCACCTGATTACGGCCATATATTGGTCTCCCTGTTCAGGTTTGCGGGGTATATATACTTGGCCTAAAATTTCCAAATCACTTCATGTTTGGCTGAGACTCTTTTTAAGCTTCCCTCATGTGGAAGAAAGCACTCAATAACGGCACCAGCTGCACCACAAATATCAAGTGTCTGTTGCAAATAACAGGCGCCCATGAGCAGGTGAGTTTCGGGTGCACGGAATTTTATTAAGGCAATTTTAGCATTTGATAAAGCAGACCTGCGAATGCTGTCTGTGGGCAGCAACCCCATAAACGGATTTACCAGGGGCATTTGAAATTTGGGGAAAACAGAAGCTAGGTCATTGGTCTTTGATAAAAGGAATATACATTTCTTCAATAACACAGTTATTGCCCTCCCTTTTTTCTGTACGGCTCCATCAGTCTGCTCTGCTTCTAGAAACACACCAGCAATCATCCTAATGGTTGCTAAGATCCAGGCTTCTGCTTGCCTCAAAGCTAAAGTTGACTCCCAGCAGCCAGTGAGTGACTCAGACACCATCTGTGTCTTGGTTCTCAGAACCCAGCGGCGACCTACAGAGTGAATCTCCAATGCTGAAACTCTCAGCTTTACTTTTATGCTTTAAAAGATCAGATCTCCCTGGAACATAATCTTCCATCCTCCCACTGGCGTTTGCTTGGTTAATCCCCACTTAGTATTTTGTTTTCCAGCTCTACATATCCATCCAGGGAGTTTTACACACCCATCTCCAAGGTTAGGTTTTCCCCAGCGGCGCTTCTGTCCACCCCTTTCCCATAGCCACTATGTCACAGTCCTGTTCTGTCTTGATTGGTTTTGTCTTTCTTCACACTCTGAGCTCATAGCATGCAGTCTGTATATGCCTGTGTGTCTTAGTATTCCTCAGATTGCTGGACACAGATGTGGCTTCGTAAATACGTGTACAGAAGGGAAGACAGGAAGGAAAGCGTTTACAAAGAAAGAGGCAAAGTGTGCAGGGCGCAAGGGGACACTGGTGACACGTAGACAACCAGAGAAGCTGTGGTGACATTCTTTGCATTTCTGACGGACTCCGGGGTTAAATCTGAACACACATATTATCATAGTTGCTTACGTCAGGGAGTGTCAGTGAAGAAAACAGAGTACTCGAAAGTACTCTAGGTACCTAAACTGGAAGGATTTAACACAGGGGATTAAGTGCTTCTGAAATGACTGGGATTGTTGAAGGAGTGGGCTGTAAGCTAAGCCTCTCCAGAAAGGACGGCAGGAGAAATAGAGAGCTGACTCTTCTGCTTATGCTGTGGACCCTCTGGAGCAATGATGTCAGAGTTAAGAAAGTGTCTCCTGGTGAAGGTTTTCCAGACCCCTGGGGACGCTGACTTATACCCTGCAGCAGAAAGCCTTGCCGCTTCCTCTGTGGCTCCAAACTGCAGTAATAGTGAACAGGACACAGTCAAAAAAAGCCCTACTGCTTCCCTTCTCCCTTCAAGAGCTGCGTCAGCGTCTGAATGAGCATAACCTAATTGCACTTAGAATTTCAGTGGCCTGCTTCTCTGGGAATGTCTGTACTTCTGGTGTGATTGCTCTTGTATTTTACACTTCCCTTCCCTCCAGCACTCTCAATTTGTTGTCTGCTGTACGATAGCCACTAGCCACAAAGGGCTTTACAAGTTTAAATTAATTAAGATAAAGTAAAGTTAAATATTTCATTGCTCAAACTCATTGGCCACATGGGGCTCAATGGGCTCTTGTGACTGACGGCTGCCACATCAGACATGGTGGCTACAGAGCATTCCCCGCCTCACGTTCTGCTGTAACCACTGCTCTAGATAATGTGAGCTGTAATTTTTTTTCTTATTTTGGGGTCCAGCACAGAAACCATGAACAAGTGGATAAAGGCGGCAAGAGAGTGAGCTGAGAGTTACAGAACACAAGCGCCAGGAAAAGGGCATCTCCAGTTGAGTTCTTAAATGTTTGCTCCAGGTCAAGAGAATAAGAATGGAAAACAAGTGCAAGAAACGGGGGTCTGCCCTGTCCTGCGTCCTGTGTCCATGCGCCAATGACCATAAATAGGATGCAGAAGTCTAGCAGAACCTCCCCAAAGACCCGCATAAGTAAACAAACCTTCATTCTGACCCAAACTTACTCAGTGTGCGGTTGGTTGCTTGGTTCTGGCTGGGTTCCAAAAGAGCTTTAATTGTTATTTTATTATACTGCAATTCCATCAGTCAAGACATCAACTTTGCCTGTCTTGGGAGAGCTGAATGTAGAATAAAATTAAATGTCCAGGTGAGATAGTGTAAGTTTTGAGTTTGGGTTAAAAGCCGGGTAAGTCCCATTATAAACAGGGTTTCCCACCCCAAACTCACATATATGCTCTGCCTTGGTGTTTCCATTTCAGTGTCTGCAAGTTATGGGTATGATGCCGGACTTGTGTGCGTGTTGGGAGAGGACCCACTGCATAATGCCAGCTTGAATGGGCTTGGTCAGGGGTGCGCTGACGTCTCAGAGGGGGTTTCATGTTGACAAAGCTGGGGTGATTGCAAGTGGCAAGGGTGACAGGAAACATGAAAGTCCCATGAGATTTGGCCCTCTGGTTCTTTCAAGAACACTCCATGCCTTCCCTGAGCTTGGCACGTCAGCAGCCAAACCACACAGGCAGACATTAAGCTGTCAGTGTTACAAACTGCTGCTCTCTGAAAAGGATTAGTGTCGGCTCCATTGCAGATTCCTCTAACTGCAAGGTCCAGCTACATTTTAGGTTCTGTCTTAGAACCTCCTTTGACCACTCCCACCTCGCAGACAAACAGGTTTCATTTCTTGCAAATAATAAGCCAACAACATATCTGTTCCACGGCATTCTCACGATATATTGCTGATAGGAACAAGCCTATTAGGCAAGAAGAAGATACTACATAAGAGACAAGCACATAAGCAGCCCTGTGAGATTCTGCATAGGGACAAAATACAAGATCCAATTCCTACGGTGATAAACGCCACATTTTACCAAGTTGTTGGCACAGAGGATGCCAGGCCACCCAGCCTGGGATGACATGGTTCTCCAGAACTGCTGATGTGATGTTTTCTTAGTAATGAATTGCTGTCAAGAAATAAACATATAGAGATAGAGACCCGAGCTAGATGTGCAGAAGCTTTTTAATTTAGCATGAAGGGCAGGGACTCCTAATCTCCATTCAACTTGTCACAGGGGAGGTTTCTAACCCAGGGGCTCAGGGCTGTCAGATTCATGCTGTGCAGATTAAATCCTGACTTTCATGGATGGGGGAGGCCTGGATGCTCAAGCCCTGGAAGACTGTGGCCGCTGGTTGCAGCTGAGTTACACAAAATCAGATATAATGAACGCTTGGGATCCCGGGTGCCCAGAGTGGTTCTCTTTAATTCTCCTGACTCGTGGCCCTGCTAGGACTCATGAATTATTTTGATTGTCTGGGCGTCAATATTGGAGAAAGCTGAGTGGTTGATCTGAGAGCCTGGCAAAGGACACTTATAATAAAGCTAGAATTAAAAAACGGGGTGCTTGTGTGTGATGCTTTCTGGGTTTGAAATCTCTAACTATATTGACTTTTGGAGCTCTTTGATTAAATATGCATGTTTTGTTTTCCCCGAGAAAAGGCTGTCACTTTTCTGGGCTGTCTGCCTCTGCAGTGCGTTTCCACTGACAGTCACTGTCTTTAGGACAAGGTTCTTGTTAGGACGTGACCGTCCTCCTGTGGGGAAACAGCACCCAGCCCTCACGTCTATGCCTGGTCCCAACCTTTGCCATCACTGGACTTGTGGCTGATTTTAGGACTTGTGTCTGAACTTGGGCAGGGAGTGTGCAGAGTACGAAAGCAAGTGCTTACTCGGCACCCGCTGTGGGCTAGTTGTCAACGGATATTCATTTCCTATTTTTACGCGAGGAACATTTTGCTTTGACGTCATAAAAGGAGTTTATTTAGTGTAAAGGAGGGACTGCAGTGCCGGGTAAACTTGTTCCCTGCATTGTGAAATTAGAAGCAAAGACAGAGCAGGACAATTAGGACCCCTGCACTACCACTCCCAAGTTTGCCTGGGATTTGTAGGTGGCTGAGGCCCCTTTAACTCCTGTACACTCACAGTCCTGAGTCTGGGGTTAAGCCAGGTGTTTCTAGAGCCTGTCAGATCCGACTTTACGGGGCCTGAAAGATTCTAGACTTGTCTCTTTTTTCTTAACCCATTTTGTGAGAGACATGCCATCGGTTAGCATGAGGCTTCGGTTCTTATTTTTTTTTTATTAAATCGTAGCAGTGTACATTAATACTATCATGGGGTACAGTGTACTATTTCTGTATACAACTTGAAATACTTTCATCCAACTGGTTAACATAGCCTTCATGTCTTTTTCTTAGTTATTGTGTTAAGACATTTATATTCTACATTTAGAGGGATTCACATGTACCTTTATAAGATGAACCATAGGCGTCATCCCACCAATCACTCACACTCCTCCCACCCTTTCCCGCTCTCTCCCCTCTCCCCATATTCCTGGGCTAAAATTGGGTTATAGCTTTCCTATGAAAGCTATAAATTAGTTTCATAGTAGGGCTGAGTACATTGGATACTTTTTTCCCCATTCTTGGTGTATTTCACTAAAAAGAATCTTTGTTCCTGAATCAGCTGGTTATATTACTTTTTTTCATAGGCCTTCCTAAAAATCTGATAGACATTCCAAAGTTAATGACATGAAATCCTTGCAGATCCTTTAGAAATCCTGGTGAAGGAGCTCAGGACGTTTCACCCCATAGTATGCCTGCTTGGTATAAAGACTATTTTGAATCGAAGACCCTTAGAGATCAGCAGGCTGTTGGAAGGGGCTACTCTGTCTGCCTATCCAGACAGATCCATCAAAAAATCAATCGATTTTCTTTCCCTGTTATCTCATTATATTGCAGGAAAGGAAAGCAAGAATTCAACCAGACCCGGCCCAAATCATTTTAAACATGAGACCTGCCTCGCGGGTTAACTTACAAGTCAATCTGTTTTCTCCCATCTTTTCATCCTCCTAAGTATCCATCCATCCTCCTTAGCAACCACTGTCGCCCCTAAAGAGAATTACCTACACGCCTCATCTCTCCCTCCCTCTGAAGGAAGGGACAAGATTGCCTGGACCCCACAGGGACACTGGCTTATCCCCCTGACACCTGCCCCATGCGTGCAGTAGAATAATCCTCTTCCTCTTATGAATCTGCCTTCACAGTAAGTTGATCTTTCAGTGAACGTTTGGGGGAATTGTCCTCTCAACCCCACAGTGTGGCTGTGTGAATCTTTGACTGTGGTAGTCAGATTTTACGTAAAGTTATGAGGACAGATTGGAAAGACTTGTACAGTTCCTCCTCCAAGGCCCACGACTGTGGGAATGTAGGTTCTTAGGACTCCTAAAGTAGGTCAGATGAGGGCGGCCAAGGTACTATTTTGGTTTGGGGCTGAACAAAGGCAGGGTGGCATTAAGAGATTGCATTCTGCTACCGTTATTGTCCTGCATAACAGAAAGACTCTGCAGACTGTCCCTGCAGGGTGGTACCTTTCCAAGTCTTTAGTGAAATTTCAGGAAGACCCCTTCCCATCAATGCTTTGCAGAGTTGCAAAGTCACAGGACTCAATAAACCCTCAACTCAGTGGGAAAGGACAGGACACACAGTATCAATTTATGTTAAGAGTTTTCACAATGTACCTTTTCAGTGTGTGTGTATGTGTGTATGTGTATGTGTGCGCGTGTGTATAATACAAATTAAGGGTCATGGACACTGAATGAAATCTTTAATTTTATTCTGAATTGTTTCCGAGGACAGTTGTGGGGTAATCCTTGCAAAGAGAATATTTTATGTAAACTAGGTCATGTTTTATACGCAAAGGAATGAGAGACCTTGATTCTAGGAACCACAGGGGCAGAAACTACTTAAAGAAGAGAAACTATATATCAAAAACTATTTCTGTGCAAATATTTACGGTTCTTCTAAAAAATCTGGACCATATAGAAGTCTTAAAAAAGAACCTAAATTGCACTCTTTGAGAAGGACACAGGGGAATTTCTGGGTCCCTCGTTTTGATCTGGTTATTGACGTGGACGGTCATCATGCACCTGCCTCTTATTTGTGAAGCTGCATCATGGCATGCACGCCTGTTTCTCCACTGGCTTTGACTGGTGAACAGCACTGTCTGGATTTCTCCACTGGCTTTGACTGGTGAGCAGCACTGTGTGGATCCATGGCAGTTTGTCTGTTCAGTCTCCTCTTAGCAGACAGGTGGGTGTTTCCTGTTTTGCTTTCTTAGTTGTCAACCTGCTGTGAACATTCTTCAGGAGTCTTTGTGAGGAGCAGGGTTGCTCAAATATCTCAGGAAGAAGGAGCTGGGCCATGGCGCTGCTCATGTAAAATACTGCAGATGATTTTTCCATGAAGGTTTGTTGCCTTTTCTTTTTTGGATCAATTGAATCTTTCTTAATATTCTTTTTTTTATTATTAAATCATAGCAATGTACATTAATACTATCATGGGGTACAGTGTACTGTTTCTGTATACAATTTGAAATACTTTCATCCATCTGGTTAACACAGCCTTCATGTCTTTTTCTTAGTTCTTGTGTTAAGACATTTATTTCTACAGTTAGAGAGATTCACATGTACCCTTATAGGATGAACCATAGGTGTGCTCCCACCAATCACCCTCCCT
Organism: Galago senegalensis; assembly: GCA_963575145.1. NCBI lineage: Eukaryota > Metazoa > Chordata > Mammalia > Primates > Galagidae > Galago > Galago senegalensis. The sequence goes on along the minus strand of CAUYTI010123219.1, from coordinate 129 downwards.
CCACCCCAACAACCCCCCCCCCCCCCCCCCCCCCCAAAAAAAAGGGGGAAAAAAGTTTTTTAAAATAAAAAAAAAAAAAAAAAAAAAATTAAAAATAAATAGCGGGTAAAAATAAAAAAATTATTAAAA
>CAUYTI010123217.1:0-19432 GCA_963575145.1 Galago senegalensis | reverse complement strand
CTTGATACCCTGAGTGTCATTGAAATGTCTTCCTTTCAGTATTTCCATTACCTTAAAGAAAAATATCACTGGGGGCCAGATCACGTGAGGAGTGAGAGTGTTCCCACATCATTATTTGTTTACTGATTAAAAACTCCCTCATATACAACACCACATGAACTGGTGCATTGTCATGATGCAAGAGCCACGAGTTGTTGGTGAAAAATTCAGGTTGTTTTTGTCTTTTTCACACAGTCTTTTCACACTTCCAGATAGTAAACTTGGTTAACTTGGTTTGTCCAGTTGGTACATATTCATACTAACTAGTCCCTCTGTTATTGAAAAAAAAATAGCAGCATCATTTTGACTCTTGATTTGGACTGAAGAAACTATTTTGGTCATGGAGAATTATCTGGATTCGATTGTGCACTTGGACACTTTGCTTCAGGATTGTATTGGTACACCCATGTTTCACTTCCAGTGATAACATGGCTCCAAGCATCATCCAAAAGGTTTTGGCAGACTGCAGCTTCCCTTTGCTTTGGTTCATCAGTGAGCTCCTTTGGAACCATTTTTGCGCACACCTTTCTCATGCCGAGATTTTTCAATTAAGATTTTCCTATTTTCGTATCAATATTTACTTGGTCTATTATGCTTCTCACATTCAGCCCATGACTTTGACACATAATTTGCAGAATTTTTGCAATACTTTTGCCAGTTCTGCTCATTGCTGGCCACCTTGACCTCTCTTTATCAGTGATGATTTCTCACCCCTCAGAAAAACGTTTCTCTCTCTTCAGAAATCCATTTGTACACTGCTATTTTCTTCATGGCATTATCCCCATAAACTTGAACTAATGTGTCCCTGATTTCACTTCCACTCTTGCCAAGTTTAGCAAGAAATGTAATGTGGCTCCGCACCCATAGCACAGTAGTTACGGCGCCAGCCACATACACCAAGGGTGGTGGGTTCAAACCCAGCTCAGGCCAGCTAAACAACTGCGACAAAAAAATAGCTGGGCATTGTGGGGGTGCCTGTAGTCCCAGCTATTTGGGAGGCTGAGGCAAGAGAATTGCTTAAGCCCAAGAGTTTGAGGTTGCTGTGAGCTGTGCCACCACGGTTCTCTACCCAGGGTGACATATTGAGACTCTGTTTCCAAAAAAGGAAGAAAGAAGAAAAGAAAAAGAAAAGTAATGTTTGTTTATTGCTCTAATTTAAGCTCTGACATGCTCAGAAGGACACACAATAACAATAATGAACGCCACTCAGCAAGACATGGCCACATATCTACATGAGCACAGCCGTGGGACACTGACATACCACGGTTAGGAAATCTTACCAACCTGTTTGTACAGTGCTGCCAACAGAAGCACACGGTGGCAAGTTCTTAAACGTAATTCTCAGGCCTCATGAAGTCTTTTTTTTTTTTCTATTACAAACAGAGCTGCAGTTAATAACTACCTTTGTGTGTCAGCCATTTCCAGCCAGGTCTTTGACGGAAGCTGAAGGGCAGACTCGTTCAGACCAGTTTATGCTTTCATTCAGCAGGTGTCAGAGCAGTGGCTCTTGAGAAGGGGAGAGACAGTCTGGCTGTGGTATCATGACAGACTGGAAGATGTCCATGCAGGCCCAGTCGAGTGTGAAAGCCACTAGGACCTGTGTCTTCTGTGGCCATGGCTCTCAGGAGCTGGATTCTATGGGCAGCAGCTTGGAGAGGGCAGCAGGCTCCAGTCACAGACAAGTTCAAGGCTAATTCTGAGAGGGGCTTTCACGAGGCTTCTGAGCGCTGATGTTGCAGTCACTTCCCAGGTCTCCTCCCACTACTCCATCTCCACTTCCAGGGATACCAGGCTAGGAGGACAGGCCAGCAATTGGTGTGGTAGCAGGCCTCTTTCCTGGGCTAGGTGCAGACCAAAGTGACAAGTAACTCAGGCCCCACGGGAGACCAGGGATCTGGAGAGGGACCTGAGACAGGCACTCGGCGAGGAGAAAAAACAGAGATTGTGTTGCAGTCACGAGGGCCCTCTAAGGGTCAGACTTGAGAACTTGACTCAGGGTGGGCAGAAAGAAGTCAATTGAAGCTGGGAAGAGGGTCATGAAGTATGAGATGGGGGCATTGTGAGTAGGCAGGTAAAGGGGTCCTTTTTGGATTAGTGTGGGAGCCGATTATCATGAATTAGCTACTGGAGTGGGGAGTAGTCCCCATTTGGGAAGTACTATACCTTGTAAAGCTCCCACTGTGTCCCCTGGCACAAAGGCGGTTTGGACGGAGCTGGGAGGCACTAGTGGTAATGACATGCATTGCATTGCGGAAGCCGGAGAAAGGCCAGAAGACGCTCTTCGAGTGGCCTGCAAGGGCCAGGGACCAGAATAGCTTCCCTAGGATCCTAATAGTGGGAGGTAGAAAGGGGAGCTGAGGACATGGGGATACCCCCAAACTGAGGGAGGAAGGAAAGAGATGAGCTTGAACTCTGGACCAGGGCATGTGCACACACGCACGCACACACACACACACATACACACACACATCAGGCTCCCACTAGCAGAGCTTTCTCTGCACAAAGCCATTGGGCAGGATCTGGCAGAGGCATGAAGCCAGGTGGGACCCCAGCTCCAAAGATCAACTTGAGGGGAAGGAGCCAAGACCCAGTAGGGAAGAGGCTGGCCCTGCCTAACCAGGGCAGCAGAGTGAGACTTAGTAAGGGGTGGGGGTGCCCGAGAGTGACCACATCCCTCCCCAGCCCCTTGGAGAAGGCAGCGAGCAGAGGCCAGACAGCCAGAATTCCCAAAAGGCTGGGTGAACTGTGGGGGATAGGAGGGACACAGAGGCAGGTAGACCACAGGGAGCTCTGTAATGGCCCAGGTAGATGACAAGGAAGCCCAAAACAAGGCATGGTAGTGAGGCTGGGGAAGGTGCAGATTCCAAGGATACTAAGGAAATCCAGACAGAAACTGGTGGCCAGTTGTACAGAGAGAATAAGAAAGAAATAGAAACTGAAGATGATGGAAAGGAGACCGCAAAGCTAATTGATGATAATCCATTGATCTTGGCACAGCCACAGCAACCCTCAGGCCCGAGGCTGGGTCCTGTGTGCATATGAACATGTGTGCTTTCCAGGGATCTGCCACTGGTAGGCTGATCAGACCCATCATCTGACCTTGCAAATGAGTCAAGTGGTTTAAAAACCATTCTCAAGCCTTTTCAGGAACCAGGAGCTTTCACACACATATCAACTGTCAAAATAACCTTGTGAGGTGAGTGGCACTGCCCCCCTTTTGTGAAAGAGGAAACTCCATAGAAGGGAAGTGGTATGTTAAAGACTCCAAGGCTAAATGATGAAGGACAAATTTGAGCCCCAGGCTGACACCCCCAAGTGATAGCAGGTGCCACAACCTAGGGACCCCAATACAGACTCCTTGGAACACCAGCATTATAGAATTATAGATCTTCCCAAAATGCAAAAACAAGAGGGTTCCATGGGGAAATAAATTCCAGAAAAGGTTCCTTCACTGCAGGACTGCTCAGCGCCCTCTGGCTCTCCCCGCAGAGCAGCAGATGGCTCTCACAGAAAGCTGGGCCCCTCACCCTCCCGGCCAGCTCCACTGCCCATGCCTAAGCGGCAAGTTCAGCGCTGCTCACTTGGTGGATTTGCTATTAAGCAATTAATTAATAAGCTCAGCTCTTGGGCACTGGTGACAAATGTATTCAGTCACCCATTCAGTAAGCAAAGGCTCTGCGTGACCCAGCCAAGGCTCCAGGAATAGTCGGGGGTCCTTTCTTTAAAAGGAAAGGAGCCCACACAGAGCACCTTGAGCAAAACGGGGTGGGGGGGGACAATCTTGGAATAACAATGGTGTTAGCTCATGGGCTCCAGGGAGAAAAGAAGCGCACAGGTCTCCATGGCCGGGACAACCTCTCTGCCAGGCCTTGCACCTCCCCTCTGGTCCCATGGCATCCCGTCTACACTGCCTCTGAGCCCCTTCTGCTTCCTTTCTGGTCTCTGTACACACAGCTCAGTGGTCTGGTTTTTCCGTGTCCCTGTCCCACATTCCCGGGAGCCCCCAGATGGATAACTCCTGCCTGGGACAGGCGTCTACTGTCACTCCAGGCAGCTGCATCCAGGACAGTGGGTCTGGGAGAGGGCACACAGGGCGGGGGACAAAGCCAGTTTCCAGAGTTGACGTTTGGGCCTCCCTTGGGCGTTCCCAGTGCTGAGTGCAGGAGAATCAGCTGGGAGCTTTCCAAAGGCCAGCGCCACAGCTCCAACCCTGCTTTAGTGACGGTGAGGGGGCCATATGGGAGTACTGCTTTAAGTTCCCAGATACTGTTGACATGCAGCCTGGACTGAGACTCTGGGCTACAGCAGGACAATCAGAGTGTCATTGCCATATGGTTGAGAACGGTTTTCACAGGACAGCATGGGGCTGTGTGGCAGTGACTGATTAGGAGGGGCGCCCAGGCCTTTCTGAAAGCACATGCATGGCATCGTGTTGTCACTGAGAGCCATAGGTGCTCTGGCTTATGGTGGGGGCCGAGGAAACACTGGCTGAACTCGTGAATGAAGGATCATGCAGGTGGGGGAAAAGGTGTGGGAACTTTATTTTCCACAGCTAACACCACTTATGTAGAGTTGGCCAAGGCAGAGGTCATTGCTGGCTCTGTCTGCCAGTAAGAAAACTTGGTGCTGGGAGTGACGAAGGGGCTGCTCAGAGTCCCACAGTCTGAGCAGCATGGCCAGGCCCAGGCCCAAACCCAGGCCCAGGTGGGACATTTCCACCTGCTCCATCCATCTGTGGAGCAGCCAACTGTCCTTGGGACTATCCTGGTTTTAACACTGAACATGCCATGCCCCCAGCAAACTCCTCAGCCCCTGCAAACCCAGGATGGCTGGTCAGCCTACCGGCAGCAGATGGCCAGCATCTGTGCTTTCTGCAGAGCCTGCAGAGGAGAGTCAAGAGAAGCGGGAGGCAAGGGGGAGGCCAAGCACCCCACTGACCCCACCCCCAATTCCAGAGGCTCGGGTCCTCCTCAGCTGACCCCAGTAATGGAGGTTTGTTTTGATGCTGGCACCAGGGACTTCAGAGAAACAAAGGCTCATGCTGAGACAGGAAGGCGCTAGGTCCAGTCCCACACTGACATTGGGCAGCAGGAGCCTTCTGCAGCCAGGTCGGCTAAAGGGAAGAAGACGGGGCATGGTGGGGCCAGGCATAAGCCCGGCCCTGGGACCCTCCAGCCCAGCTGAGGCCACAGGCATGGTTCTAGAACATTCCCTCCAGCCAAGATAAGGACCCAAATGCGACTCTGGTGCTCACACAGCCCCTGAGAAGCCTCCGGTGGCCCAGGCTGAGTCCCTGCACCTGCTGAGGCCTGCGAGGTAGCCCAGGCTCCACTACTGATTTTGATTCTCAGAGTTTCCAGATCCATCTTAGGACTCCTGGTGAAGCCCAAATCAGCTTATCCTCTCTTCAGTTTTAGGGAAGCTCCAGTTCCACCTCAGTCTCTGTGGAGGCCCGGGTGGGGTTCCGGGCCCATATCTGCAGCTCTGCCAGAGCTCTAGGAACAGTTTGCCAAGTCAGGTGCAGCCCACTGGTGCCTTCCATGCCTTCCCAGCTACATTTCAAGGGAGTCCCTGAATGGAGCTCTGCTTTGCTCACAGCAGCAGTCAGGCCACAGGAGGGCTCTGTGAGCCCCGGATGCAGGATGAGGCTTCAGTGTGGCTCTGAGTTGGCCTATGCAGGCTAGTGAGGGCCATGATAAGGGTCTTTCCACACAGCCACAGCATGTTCTGGGTGTGTTGCTGGGCCTGGGCCTCCTACCCAAATAAAGCTACATGGGTGCTAGTATTGTCCTCAACAACCAGGCGAGCGTCCCAGCAGGGCTGAGACTTCCCTGCAGCCCTGTGCCGAGCCTGCTGTGCTTGTGCCTCTAGAGCATGATAAGGCACCACATCAGGCAGTATGTGGGGGCCCCCTGGGGGTTCTGCTTCAGAAGTCTTGGTGGGACCTGAGGATCTGCATTTTTAATAGGCATCCCAGGGGATTTAGAGGGAAACAGCTGGAATGCCACTGCAGGAGAAATGCACTATTCTGTTCAGCTCCCTCCCAGGCAGCACTCAGGACTGAGCCTGGTCCCTGGAGGCAGGGTCACCCAGCGAGACTGGACATGGTTTTATCATAGGTAGTAGTGGTTTGTCCTAAGGAATGTTTCCCACACTGGCGCTGCAGCAGAGCCACCTGGAGAGCTTGTCAGACAGCACAGGGGATCTGGGCCAGAGCCCACAAACCCTCATCCCTAACTAGCACTAAGGGAGGGACCTGGGTGCCAGTGCCCCACTGGTTTTAAGGATTGCCGCAGCAATAAGGGTGGCATCCTGGAAGGATGAGAGCCACATTGCAGTGACACACTTAGAAAATGCAACTGGAGAGACTCAGAACCCTCAGCTACCCTAGGATGAGCCAGTCTTGTGCCCACTTCACCCTACCGCCTGCAGCCAGGGCTGGGGTTGTCGCCTCCAGCATTCTGCTGTGAGTGTGGCCCAGCCCACACGTCTGCTGGTGCAGCCCTGGGTGTTCTGCTGTCTCTGTTGCCTGCTGTGCACATCTCCTGCTTGTTCGTGGCCCTTCTTGTCTGCTCATGACCCTGACTCTTATGGCTTCTGGTCTCCTGACAGCCTCTGATGATACTGCCAACTGGCTACCTGTCCCCACATTTCCCATGGCAAACTCCCAGCCTCACTAATGACCATTGTCCCTGGTGGGATAGTTTGGGGAGGCCAGACCAGTCTAGAGATTGGCCCCTCACATTAGGCACCAGTCTTTCCTAACCTGGCTTTAGTTCTCCAAAGGGGCCAGTCACCCTTGAAGGAAGCTGTGAGTTTATCCGTGTGATCCCCTGGCCAGGATGCTGGCAATCTGTTGAGGGGCTAGGGTGATACTGGATCGGTTCCAGCAACTCCAGTTGGGCCTGTGAAGATTCAATATTGAATCTCGGATTCCTGGTGGAGGCCCAGGTTGGTTCCTGAGTTTATCCTATATCCTGATCACATGGGGTGTGAGAGTCCTGATCCTAACCAGGGCCCCAAGGGGCTCACTATGGCTCTGTGTACATCAGAGAGTTCTAGGGTGTCCCTCAGGCTGACCAGAGAATAAGCTGCTGTTCCACAGAGCAATGTTCTGTACTATATGTTCAGTTAAATTAAAAAGTTCTACATAGCAAGGGAAATAATAATCAATAGAGTGAATTGACAGCTTACAGAGTGGGAGAAAATATTTCCAAACTGTACGTGGAAATGTACAGGGGAATCACACTGATAAAGCCACAGCTTCTTTCAAGGGCAACTGGCCCCTTTGGGGAATTAGAGCCAGCCTGAAGTCCTGTGGTCATATAGTTGTGGCAGGTGTGACCCATGTCCTGTCCTCTCCCAGGTCACACTGAGGCCCAGATGTCATTCCGAGTGAGTCCTTCAGACTCTCAGAAGCTTCAAGGTAGCTCAGCTTGGTCTCAGCATTTCTGGGGATGCCCGAGTTGTGGCCCCCAGGTCATCACAGCAGCATAGCAGCCCCCACTCTGAGTTTGGTTTCCAGCTCTGGAGGGCCCATCTCTGGCCTCTACCCAGCCTTCCTTGGGAAGCCCAAGGCTGGTTCAGCTTTTGGGGTGCCTCGGGTCAATCCAAGCTCTGTTCTGGCACCAGCTGGGTTTGTGAGACTGTCTCAAGAGCTCCGGTGCTGTCCAGGGTCACTATTCTCCCTGAGAAAAATTGATATTAAGATTATTATTTATCATGATCCTCCTGGAACACCTTAACTGTTCCAGACCATCATCCCGTGAGGTCTCCAGGCAATTGCCAGCAATGTAACACTTCAGTTCTCCACGGCAACCTCAGAGCTCCAGTAAGCTGGGCTGGCCCTACCACAGCTTTAGAACCTGGGGCTTGGAACCAAAGCAGGCCAGTGGCTCCTCCTTCTCCCTCTCGCTAAGCTCATGCCACATTCACAGACTACTGCACCAATAGCAATAAAGCCTGTCCCAAAACAGCCCAGAACCAGCTGGAGAGGATCGTAGTAAAAGGGTAGCAAGCATTAGACCTGGAGGACACATATTCAGGCCTCTGGGGTGGGGGAAGGAGGAGGCCTCAATGAGGGGGGCTACCTCTGCAGCTCATGCAGGCCAGGTGACAACACCTGCCATGTGGAAAGAAGCTCCGAGAAGTGGGAAGGCGAGACCTGGGGTAGAGAGGAGAAAGGCAGGAACAGAGACACCAAGAGAAGAGGAAAACAGGGTGAGGAGCACACAAAGAGAAATGGAAAGAGACAGAGAGAAATGGAAAGGGCAAGGAAGGGGAGATGATGCCTTTTCAGGCTCAAAGAGCCAAGGGGCTGACTCTTTCTAGAACTTAGGCCCATCCAAGCCAAAGGCAGCCCTGCTCCCAGTGATGGGAGCCTTGCTCTGGGTCCTGAGAGCCACAACTGAAAGCATAGCCTCAGGCTCTAAGAAGTCCAGGCCAGCACCTCTCTGCCTTGCATCTGCAGCCTAGCCTGAGGGTACCGGAGTGGTGACCAACAGAGGACAAGGGGCGTTCTGAGCACCTTGCTCTGGAGCAACCACCAATCGCCTGCAATACAGGCATTCAGACCCTCAACAACTTTGCAACACTCTCTTGGATGTTGTCTCAAACCTTGCCCCACATTTCTCAATGCATCAGGGCCTGGTCAATAAACATAGCCTTACCCCAAACACACAGCAGAACATACAACCAGGAAATCACCTGCATGTGTGTTACACTAGGCTTAGCTGTCCTGTCCAACCAAGCCTGCGAGTAGAATGATGTTATAAAGGTATTAATCAAATTAGTCAAATTAAAAGCATAGCAGACACGTATCAGATTCTTGCTGCTGTCGGGCACCCGCATGATCTCATTTGAGCCCTGCAGCCTTGTAAGGAAGGCGCACTTCTTTTGCCCATCTTGTAGACAGATGAAGGAGCTGAGGTGAGAGCATTAAGCAACTTGTGCAAAGCCGCACAGCTAGCACAGAGCAACAACAACAGCATCTCCCAGATGACAACAGTGCCATCTACATCTTTCATTTGTTGTCATCTAAAATACGTGGGAATATGAACTGCCACTTATTAATGAACCTCTGATTATTAAGGCCCTTATTTAATCTCAAAAGGAAACAAAATTCCTGCAAGTTGAGTCTCCTTTTCTTTTTAACCCTGTACAGGAATTAAGTCTAAACTAATACATCTCTCTCCCTTTTTCCTTTATTATGCTCTGTCCCAACCAGAAGGAGCTGTAGGGAGCGAAGGGGGGGAGGGGGGCGGGGAGGGCGGGGTGGAATGTGGGCTCCTTATCTGGAATTAGGCTGTGAAGCCAGACTCCTCCAACCCTGAGACTTCTGTGTGTTCTCCTTCTCCAGTGTCCCATTATATCAACAGGACACACAAGCATATCACAGACACAGCCTCACATCTATGGACATTAGGAAACAATCAAAACCAGAACCAGATGTGACCTCAGCAGAATGTTACCACCTAAGCATTTCCCAAGCAGGTGCCTGAGGCATTACTCTCAGGCTACCCTGCCAACCCTAGACCACAGGGACACCCTATGACAGGGTGGCACAGAGTACCAACAATAGCATTTCCCAGATAACACAATGACACCTACACCTTTCATTTGTCACCTACAACATGACAAAGACCCACTTGCCTCAAGCCACACTCTGGGTCACTGCAGAGCTGATGCCAGCTCAGACTCCCTTTCCACTGCTCCTCCTTCTCTAGCCAGAAGCCACTTGCCCCTGTTACCCCTCAGTGAGCCCTCATCCCACCCCAGGCTTCTGCCCCCTGGTGAAGCAGAGCCTTGCCACCTAACTCCATGGTGGACAGGTTCCCACAGGAACACACAGTGCCCACATGGGGACAGGCAGCACATGGCTGGGCCTCTCCAGATCATAGTGGCCTCCCTTCCCCACAGTACTGGTGGTTTTTAGGCTTTTTAGCACGTAGGTTTGGGAATCTGACAGTTTCAATGGGTCTCTTTATTGTAGCATCTCCCAGCAGCCTGGAGCGCCCTTTCTCCCTGGTGCCCTCTCTTTTAGTCTTTCCCAGTAGAATCTGCTCTGTCCCTGTGTCTCTGTGTCCGGGTGTGCTTCTCCCCCACACCCCCGTCTATCTCCTCATCTCTCTCTGTCTCTCCCCATCTCTACCAGTTCCTACACAGAGCAAAGTCTCATTCATTCTTCTGCCCAAAGTCAGAATTTGTAATGACTTGGAATTGCTGGATAGAAGTTTACTTTGCCTTTGTGAACACTTTCCACTAGTCATTTGGGCAATATGGTTGCATAAACCCAATGTCGGGGGATGCTTTACAGGCACAAAGGGACAGACTGCACACAAGTCATTTAAGGCACTTAGGTTCCAGCCTCCTGGGGTAGCAAATGTCCCCCTTAGGCAAGAGCAGCCCCTGGTTGTGGCTTCAGTTATACGTTTTCCAGTCAGGTGGCCATGGATAAGCCTCTGTATCTTACTTACTCCCATTTCTTCCACTATCTGAGGATAATATACTTAACTCCTAGGGTGCTTGTATCTCTAGCCAGGTTATATGTCCTTAGAACCTAGCACCACGCCTGGGACCCAGGAGACCCTCCGGTTTCCCCTTCACCTTCAGGCCCTAAAGAAAAAGGGAGAGAGCTGTGTTAGTTTAAACTTAATTCCTGTACAGGGTTTAAAAGAAAAAGAGACTCGATTTGGAAGAATTTTATTTCCTTTTGAGATTAAAGAATGGCCTTAATAATCAGAGGTTCATTAATAAGTGGCAGTTCATATTCCCATGTGTTTTTTGGGGGGAGGATGTACGATGTGTTGATTTTATATACCATTTGGAATGTTTACAGCAAGCTGGTTAACATAGCGTTTTAGATGACAACAAATGAAGATTTCCCCTTCCCCTTCACCTGAGCCCCTGTGATGGTCTGGGTTGCGGCTCTCTGGACCAGGGCCTGAGGCCACTCTGGACATTTCCCAGAGCTCACCAAGGCATCTGCAGCCTGGTTAAGCCTCTGGTTCATGCCTGCCCTAAGGGCTCCAATGCCCACTGCTCTACCAGCTGGCTGCTTACCCTAGAATTCCAGCCTGCTGGTCACTCAGAGTCTAGGGAGAATCTTCAGGAAGGACAGCAGATGCAGGGCGCTTGTTAGGAGCCTGGAGCTGTAGCCCAGGAGCAAGGTGGGGCCTCGCCTAAAACAGCGACAACCAGACTATAGCAGGGTACAGATAGGCAGTAACTCGTGGGGGTGTCAGGAAAGGAGGGGAGGAAGCCTTCAGGCAGCCTGCTGCATGCTTTCTGCAGTTCCTGGTCTGAGGCTAGGGAGCTGAGTGTTATCACCTGAGGCCAGAGGTCTCCGATAGCTGAGTTAGGCCTAGAGGGTCTTCCTAATTTGCAGCAGGGGTGAGACTACAGGGGGATTGCAGGACACAGGATTGCTTCTCCACTGGGCAGGGCTGGGTGGGAAGAAAGTTCTGTTAGGGGCAGAGTGAGGGGCCTCAGCCAAGCCCATCAGCTCTGAGGGCCAGGCTTGGGGCCCTGACCCACCTCACCCCACCCCACCCCAGGGTGAGCAGCCCAGCAGGTAGGGAGACCACTCCAGCTCTGACCCTACAAACAAGTTCTTAGGGGACCCAGCAACCCCACTGCGGCTGTGTATAGCTGAGAGTGTCTTGCTTATAAGTCAGGGTGCTGAGTCTCACCTGCCATCAGGTTCCCCAGTGTGAGGACCTTGCCCTTTCCATCTCTGCATCCCAGTGCTAAGCCCAGGGCCTGACGGACAGTGGGTGCCCTGGAAAGGTGTGTTCTCCTGACTCATCAGCTTTCCAGCTGTGTGGCCTTCAGCAAATGGCTTAACTTCTCTGAGCTTTAGGTTCATGGGCTGCAAAACAGATTATGCCTGTTCTACTCTATGAATATGGGAATAAATGACATGGTGGAAATGAGCATTTGTGTGTTTGTCACTTCTAGAGAGATGGGGATGGGCAAGGTGGCTGCCTGCAGCTCTGTTGGTGACCTGCTTCCTCCTTTGGGGGAAGGGTGCCCACTGCAGCTTCCCAACACAGTTATTTGAGGCTGTAGCTGACATTTCATTCCATAGCCCCAGTTATCTGTTTCCTAGGAAACAGGCAAGATGTTGCCTCTGAGCGACTCTCTCTCTCACCCTCCATATACATGCATACACACAACACACACAACACACACACACACACACCCCGGCTGCCACCTAGACTGATAATTAGCAGAAATATAGTGCATGTCAGCAGGAGCTAAAATTAACTTACACATCTTGCACCTATGTCCCTCCTTATGGCCTTGTAACACCCTTTTTGGCACAATGCCACAGTGGAGCTGGCCCATGGAGCAGACTCTGAATGGCAGGCCTGCGGGCCCTTCTCTGCACCCATCCTCTGCCTCTCTCCCTCCAATTTCCATCAAGGCCCAAGCTGGGCCCCCTGCACTTTGCCCATCTACCCTCTCTCTGATAGGTCCCTCCCCATCCTGAGGCTGGTCCCTCAGAGCCCCCAACCTGCGTGTCCATGCCTCACCCACCCCCTGGCCCTCTCAGACCTATTCCACTAATGTCCCACCTCACTCCAAGGTCCCTCACTGTCCTAATTAAAACCAGAAACCTTAGCACTATCCTGACTGACCTCTCCTCCCACTCTCAGCTCCACCCCCCAGGCCCCTGCCCACCACCTGCATCCCTGTCCTCTACTCTGGCCATGCTGTACAGCCCCCTTCTGTCCCAGACATGCTGGACATCTAATTCTGGACATCCATCTGCCCCCACACTCCTCCATCCAGCTGAAATAGAACCAGGACCAATGCCTCTGGGAGCGCCCTGACTTCCCTGGGCTAAATCAGTGGGTGGCTCCCTCTGGGGCCTCATGGCCCTTTGTTCTTACCTTCATTACAGGAGTGATCTCAAGTTAATTGTAGCAAACACTTAAACATAGTGCCTACCAGGTGCCAGGTGTCAGTTCTAAGAGGTTCACGGTATTTAATGCATATAACAATATTTCAGATGGGCATCTATTGCCTGGCTCCTCTGCTTGTCTGGGACCTCAAGGTAGAGGCCCAGCTCTAAGTGGGCCCAGTTGGCCCAGCTCTAAGTCATTCACCTGCACCCAACTCCAACTGGCTTCCAGTCAGCTTTCACAAAGGACGCGTCTGTTTATTCATTGCTCCAGGATCAACCCCAGGATCTAGAAAAGCACTTAGTCAATTTTTGCGGAGTGAATTAAATGCATGCTGCCTTGAATTGGTACCCAACTCCCAAATTCTCCCAATTCTCTTGGTGTGTTTTCCCTGCCTTCCCTCTAGCATTCCTTTTTTGCAATTTGTTGGCAAACAGTGTTTGTGGGTTTTGCTTTCTTCTTACAATATCCTAAGCATAGGTTCTGTTACATCGTACAAAAGCCTCTTTTAATCGAGGAGGCTTTGAAACTGCTAAATAGAATGGCGATGATCACAAATAATGAGTCTGTACCTAGCTGATATGGCAGTGAGCAAGCTGCACAACAGCTGAATAGATGGCAGGGACGCTGCTGGGCCCATGGACACCGTTTAACCAGATATGTCTTCTTGGCACAGCATTACTTCACCGTGAACTTCAGCCATGAGAACCAGAAAGCCTTGGAACTGAGGACAGAGGATGCCAAGGACTGTGATGAGTGGGTGGCAGCCATCGCACATGCCAGGTATGTCTCTCTCTGCACCCCAAGGCAGGAAGCCCCCACCTCATGGTCCAGGCAGAAAAGAATGAGCCTCAGGGCCCTGCTCTCAAGCAAACACAAGCCCCAGGAAGAAGAGGGCATGGAAAAGGAGGAGAGGAGGGGAGAGAGAAAGCTGTAGGCAGCCTCTCTTGCTGGGTCTGCCCTACAGAGCCTGGGCCTCTGGGATATGCCCCCCAGGATGCCACAGGGAGGGAGAGACTGTGGGGAATGGCTCTGCAGCCTGCTTCAACCAGACCAGTTCCTTCTTTCAGGGAACCAAGTATTGGTTTGATTAAAGGATTCATGGCTGCCAAAGTCTAAAGCCACTAGTGTTCTAACCTAGCTGGAGCCATTCATTTGCTGTATAACCATGAACTAGTCTCTCTTCTCCCTAGATCTTACTACTCTTATCTAGAGACAGATTCTCTAAACCTCTCCGAATGTTGACACTCAGGGACTCTGTACCTGCTCCCCCCCACCCTTGCTCCCAGCAGTATGTGCCCCTTTGTGGAGAGAGGCTTTCTGGGCCAGCAGGGGAAAAGCCAGAAGATAGAATATGCCACAGAGAAAACAGGGCTCCAAGCTGGACTAAGTCTTTTTTGGGTTCTGGGGAAATGATGGGTCTGCAGGCTGGGACGTGGCCCCAGAGCTAATGCTTCCCTGGCAGAGCTGAGCACATCAGGGCAACAGTACTCAGACACTCTTCTCAGCAGTAGATCTTTCTGGCTCAGTGAATGATGGTGTGTTTCTATGTCTACCTACTGTAAAATGCAAGCTCCTGAGGACAAGGACCAGAGCCTGATAAAGACATAGACAAGACACCCGGCAGATGTGGGAAGAATGCACATGGATGGGTGGAGGATGCATGCCAGGCTGGGTATAGAGTTTATATACGAAGATGAATGATGGACAAATGGGAGATAGGTGGATGACAATATGAGTGTTGAAAGTAGATGTAGATGATGGATATGTGGATGGGCAGGTGGATCTCAGGACCGTTCTTTGAGCCCTGAACCAAGCTAGCTGATCAGGATCCCTTATTATGACCATAGCAGTGACCTCAGCCCTGAGCTCAGGCCATCTCCATTTCTATCCTCAAGGAGTGTCCAGTCTAGCTACAGACCCAATGGTGACATATGAACTAATGAAGTCACGCTCTGTGCACCATGCTGGGGACAGAAATGAATACAACACCAGTATTCCCCCAGGGGAGTCCCAGTTAGTCAGAGAGACATGACATGTGCACTCACCACTCTGATGCATAAAGGCTAAGATGTCACTTCCATGGGAAATGGGAGTGTCCAGGGAAGCTGGACATGGGGTAACATTTCTCCTGAGTGGGAGGATTGGGGGAAGATTTAATGAGTTTAGATATGAGCATTTCAACACCACTATTCCACCAAAAAAAAGAAGTCTTAAATAAGATCACTGATACAAGCAAGGAAATTGAAGAGATAAAATTTGGGTGTCAAAATGTAGACAGGTTGGACAGTGGTCTGGAAGCAGACCGTGATTGATCAATCTTGAGTACCCTGCTGAGATGTCTGACCTTTCCTCTATGAACAGGAGGCAGCCATCCAACATTTTGCCCCAGGCCAACAACATGATCAGAGTTATGAAATTGCTGGAGGATGAAACTCAGTGAGTAAGAGCATAGATTCGGGGAGAGCAATGGACCTCAGTCTCCCTAGAACTAAAGTAGAACCAATAACAGGATCATTTGAAGACCAAGTGAAATTATTTATGTGAAGGGGGTTTGTAAGTACTGAAGCATTATAGAACGCTAACTTGTTATGTACTCCAATAACCAGGACTACATTGATTTGGAAATAATATAAAAATGTTCTAGAGACAGTGACATAGCAGTACCTATAGTAGAATGGCTATAGTGATACACACTGGCAATACCAAATGTTGGAGAAAGATGAAACAGTTCCCATGCCATACTGGTCAGAGTGTAAAATGACACAACCACTTTGGAAAATCAATAGGTGTGTATCTGCTCTGTGACCCAGCAAGTACACTTCTTGGTATTTCTCCAAGAGAAAGGGAAAATAGCCACAAAAGTTTCATATGCAGATGTCTTTAGCAGCTTTATTGTACAATAATCCAAAAACTAGAAGTAGCCAAAGTGTGCACCCACAAGTCCACAGGCAGGTGCCTAAACTAACTTTGAGACATCAGTGCAATGGAATACAGTTCAGCAATAAAAAGGAATCAACTACAGAAATGTGCAACAAGATGGATGAATTTCAAAATCAATTTGCTGGCTCAGCACCTGTGGCTCAAGTGGCTGAGGCGCCAGCCACATACACCTAAGGTGGCAGGTTCGAATCCAGCCCAGACTCGCCAAACAACAATGATGGCTGTAACCAAAAAATAGCCGGGCGTTGTGGTGGTTGCCTGTGGTCCCAGCTACTTGGGAGGCTGGGGCAGGAGACTCGCTTGAGCCCAGGAGTTGGAGGTTGCTGTGAGCTGTGAAGCCACGGCACTCTACCCAGAGGGATAGCTTGAAGCTCTGTCTCAAAAAAAAAAAAAATCAATTTGCTGAGTGAAGACCCAGACACAAAATAGTACGTGCTATTTGATTCCCATTATATGAAATTCTAAAATAGGCGAAGCTAGCATGTAGTGATAGAAATCAGAACAGTAGTTGCTTCTGGGGTGAGGATTGGCAGGGAAGGGGCACAGGAATCATCCCAGGGTAATAGAAGTTCTCTTTGTGTTGATCAGGGTGTACATATTTACAAAACTGATCAGACCATGCACTTAGACCTGTGCTGTCCACGATTAGTGCATGAAACATCACATTTTAAAAATGAACGATATATATGTGTTTATTTTAGAGAGGGTGTTTTGATTTCCTATTGCTACATAATAAGAAATGATCCCCAGCTTAGCAGCTGGAAACAATATCCATTTGTCAACCCCCCAGTTCTTTGGGCCAGAAGTCTGAGCTCGCTCTGCTCAAGGTGTCCCAGGCTAAAACCCAGGAGTCACAGGGCCAAGCTCTTACCTAGAGCCTCTGGGGGAGAATCCACTGCCAGGCTCATTCTTGTGGCTATGGGACCAAAGTCCCTGTTTCCTTGGTGGCTGTCAAGGGTGGCTCTCGGCTCCTGGAGGTTGCACGCTTCTTGCCATGTGGCCTCCTCTACCCTTAAACCAGTGACTCTCCAGCCTCAGACTTCTCCCTGCTCCTTCTACAACCAGCACAGAAAACTCCCACCAAGACATCTTTAGGTAAACTGAGCCCTACTGACAGCAGCTAGTCCCAGGAGTGAAGCCCTGTGGGATAGTTGGGCAACACACCAGCCTCAGGCTACCTTTGAGTCCTGCCAACTGCAGGACTCAAGCAATTCACTAAATTGAGCTGTAGCTATAAGAAGCCAATAAAATAACAGTAATCAGCTAACATCAATATTGCCATGGCTCAGTGGTTGGGTGTCAGTCACATACGCCAGGACTAGTGGGTTTGAACCCAGTCAGGCCTGCTAAACAACAATGACAACAACAACAACAAAAAATTTGCCAGCTCTTGTGGGGGGCACCTATAGTCCCAGCTACTTGGAAGGCTGAGGCAATAGAATCGCTTAAGTCCGAGAGTTTGAGGTTGCTGTGAGCTGTGATGGCACAGTACTCTACCCAGGGCAACATGGTGAGACTCTGTCTCAACAACAACAAAAAAAATACTGCTGAGTTTGTCTGGGCCTCCAGTGACCAGACAGAATCATGTGCACCATGGCCACCCAGAGTGCGGCACCCATCACCCATCTCTCACAGTGTGCTATGCACACCCTGGGTAACAGCTAGGAAGCTGGTCCCTTCAGCCACATTTGACAGACATGGACACCAAAATGTAATGTCACACAGGGCATGGGTGCAGAGGCTGTGCTCAGATCCTGGCTCCCAACTCAGGGCTCTAGAACTCCCAGGAAAGCCAGATTCAATACAGACCAGAGGCTGGCCCTCACCCCAGAAGAGAGCAGCCGGCCCTCACCCCAGAAGGGAGCAGCTGGTGCATTGACCTTATGCTACCTGTGAAGGAAAACCTCCCATATTTATCATCCTTCTGGATGTCAGTTTCACAGTAGGGCATGTTGGTTGTTTTTCTTCCTTTGTAAAGCCCTGGGGTGCGGGTCAAGCTGCTGGCCTCAGAAGAATGTCTCTCATGCAGCCTGAGAGGGGTCACAAGGACAGTCGCTGATAAGGGAAATCGAGTCACCTTCCTCAGGACAGTCTACACCAACATAAGCTGAGGCTTGTTGGACAGGGCCTGGAATGACCCAAGCATCACACTCTTACCTAGGGAGCTGGCCTTGTGACCAAAGAGGGATATTTAAACTATGAGCTTCAAAAAATATATAAACTATGAGCATCATTTACCCTCAGCCATCATGTGTATGTGTGTGCAAGAGTGTGTGTGTCAAGGGAGAGGCTGGCTGTATCCTGAGCCATATTGATTAAGTATTTTTACATAGTACCAGTTAGGGATTCTTTTTTGGTTGTTTTTTTTTTCTTTTGATTGCTATGTTTTTGTTTTTGTTTTTGTTTTTGAGACAGGGTCTTGCTTTGTTAACCAAGCCAGACCCTGGCCTCAGCCTAGGGTCTGCCGTGGCCTGAGCATCTGCTGTGGCCTCAGCCTAGCTTACAGCAACCTCAAACTCTTAGGCTCAAGCGACACTCCTGCCTCAGCCTCCCAAGTAGCTGGAACTACAGGCACCAGCCACCACACTTAGCCAATTTTTCTGTTTTTTGTAAAGACAGGGTCTTGCTCTTGCTTAGACTGATCCTCAAACTCCTGGGCTCAAGCGATCCTCCCAAAGTGCTAGGATTATAGGCGTGAGCCACCACTCCTGGCCCCAGTTGAGTTTTATTTACATAATAGATATATCCTATATACAAAAATAGGCACTGCAGTGTATTAATATCATGTAGAGACACAATGTTCTCTCACACTGTATGCATAATATTTGAGTATTATGGGATGTCTCTTGGGGGGTTGTGCATGTGTGCTTAGCAGTATATAAAATGTAACAGCAGGTGTGTCTGGCGGGCGCTTTTGGGTGCAGAGAACTCAATGCTGATAAAGCCCCCTAAACCATTAGCAAGTGTAGAGATGCCTGACTCCTGCTCCAGTTTAAAACTCCTGCTCACTTCTCTCTGAGCCTCAGTTTCTTCATGCATACGATGAGATAACTGGGCTTTCATGATCCCTGAATTCCCTTCCAGCCCTGAGAATCTGTGAGTCTATAAAGTGGGTCCTCAGGAAATCTTGGCTGGCTGGATGAAAGAAGGGAGGAAGGCTAGAAGAGGAAGGTAGGAGGTGGGAAGGAAGAGGCAGGCAGACCACCACAGACCCAGACAGGCCAAAGCTGCCTCCTATTTGGAGCTCTCGGGCCATCAGTAAGAAGAGATAAGGAAGAAGCCTTCACACCCCTGAGCACAGAGCTATGGCCCTGTGGGCACAGACTCCTTCAAGCTCTCAGCAGAATTTCCTTTGCAAGTAAAGACAATTACATCCCATGGGAACTTTGGAAAAGTTTTTTTTTTTTTTTTTTTTTTTTTTAGACAGAGCCTCATGCTGTCCCCCTGGGTAGAGTGCCGTGGCATTACAGCTCACAGCAACCTCCAACTCCTGGGCTCAAGCGAGTCTCTTGCCTCCGCCTCCCAAGTAGCTGGGACTACAG
>CAUYTI010123214.1:0-26423 GCA_963575145.1 Galago senegalensis | reverse complement strand
TTCCCTGAAAATAAGACCTACCCAAAAAATAAGCCCCAGCAGAATTTCTATGCATTTGTTAAATATAAGCCCTACCCTGATAATAAGACCTAGTGATGGGCATGGCTATGCAGTGTATCTGCATAGCCACACCATGCATTTTAGTGCAGAGAGGTAAGGAAAACTGGAATACCTTTAATCTGCCACAGCTCCTTTCTCAGAGCCATTAGCACTTGTTGCAGGTGCATGTGTGGTAACCTCTGGTAGCAGGCATCTTATTGTGCATGTGCGAATGGCTAGGGGAAAGGAGTTCACACATCACTAGCACCAGCCCCACCAACAAGGTCGGCTCCCCCTGTCAGGTTCCAGAAGAAGATGACTTAACTGTATTTGAATAAATGTAGATTGTTGTATTATACTTCATAAAAATAAGACATCCCCTGAAAATAAGCCCTAGTATGTTTTCTTGAGAAAAAATAAGTATAAGACAGTGTTTTATTTTCAGGAAAACACAGTATTTTAATTTATTTTTGAGTCAGTACCACTTATTGAAAAGAGTTTCCTTTCCCTGGAATAGGAGGAATTTTTATCCATGTGTTCACTCTGCCAAAAAGTATTCAATACTTTAAGAGGCTAGACTGGATATGTGATGTGAGAGAAAGAGAGGAATCAAGAATGATGCTAAGATTTTTGGTTTAAGGAGCTGCAAGGAGTTTTCATCAAGTGAGGTAGAAAAGACTGTGGATAGATTACGTTTTGGGTGAGAAGTGCACGGTTCAGGCCAGGGCAGGCTCAGTGTGCAGCGCCCAATGTGCAGCTCAGCAAGAAGTCAAAAGCGGTCTGAGGCAGGGTTGCTTGGCCTGGGTGTGGCTGCTTCTAGGGGAAGAATGGCAAGAGAAAGCCTCTACTCTAGAAAGTGAGCCTGGTATATGTAGAGACCGTTTGCTGGGCGTGGACAGGAAGGTAAATAATACCACGGGACAGTTTCCAGATGAAGGGTTGCAAGAGATTTGTAAAAAAAAAACCCCAGGGGTTCAGTGATTCAGACACTGATAGTTTTCTCAAACCTTGAGGAATCACTGAGAGAAGCTCTTAAATAACCATTGCTCCACTGTGGATCTAGGGTCCTCAGCAAAAGAGAGATACAGACCAGGGCACAATAGGTTGGAAAAAGTCCCCATTGCTGCACTGGCTATGAGTCTACAGGAAAGCTGCCCTGAATCTTGCAAATGTGAAATATGACCCAAATTTAAAGTCAAGTTCTTTTTCTTTTCTTTTCTTTTCCTCTTTTTTTTGAGTAGAGGGGAATCTCATAGGGAAACCTCCACTCCTCCTCTAGGAATAAGAAGACCATGTATCACACCCAAGGAGGAGAATTGGGCAAGGGAGGAAAGCTCCAGGGCTACGTTAAGCTTCACTGGCAAGCCCTGTGTGCAGGTGTGTGGATGTGGCATCTGAGTGTACTTGTACATGGTATCTGAGTGTACTTGTATGCAGGTTCATCTATACAATATTGGTAACCACTTGATTGACCTTTTCTTTAGGTCAAGGACTCAGACAGTGAGGAGGGAGAAACAGTTTGCCCCTCAGGCTGGGGCACATTCTTGGCTCTGTTTTACAGATCAGCTCCGAAAGATGTAATGTATTCTCTGTCTGGTTTGACAATCTACTCATAGGTAGGAGGATGAACTCTGTGACCTTTAAAAGTCAATTTTCATCCCAAGGTTTTACATTCCAATTATTTCTGATGGACTATTTAAATAAATGATGTTTTTTCTATTAGGAAAGAAAATTGACTAGAATTCATTCTATTTGAGCTGCAAGAATTTGAAAATAGGTCAACTCTTAATTACCCAGGGTAATAGGGAACATCTTGGATGGATTATCCCAAACCACAGGTAATTAACAAAATGTGCAAATTAGGCACTGATTCATAGCATTCATTAAAATGTACATTTAATCTACTACTTAAGCAGCATACATTTGTAGATGAGCAAATCAACATGGTAAAAATAATTTTTGGATTAATATGCACATTTTAAATAAAATGTGGAGTTGAAAATATTGCCAAAAGACTGGACAGTCTTAAATATATTGTACTCTAAGATTCAGAACATTTACTGAGAGCTCCGTGAGGAATTCCGCAGGTTTTATTATCTCATTTTTGTAAAAGGCAAGGGAGGGATCAACGGAGACTCCCACCCCCTGGAAACGCTCCTGCTGGCCCAGTGATGGACTCTGCCCTGCCTGTTGGTGTCTAGGCCTTTCTCTCTCCCCCATGCACTTCTTTGAAAGAGCTAATAGCAGCACAAAGACTAGGGCAAGTGGGAAAATGAGAAAGAGAAACCAGAGATGTGAATAACAACAGGACAATCCTTAACTAATTATAGAAACCAAAATTGTATTGCTATTCCTTTCTTACCCTCGAGTTTGCAAAATAGCAGCTAGCTGGCCAGATTTTGTTAAATTGCTTTTTGTTAGTCTACAGGTATTTGCTGAAATAATACATGATTTTAGAGCTTTTATTTTTGTCGGTGATGATTTATTGTATGTCGGCACTACACTGGGGACTTTGCGAATGTTTTTTCCTGTCTTAGTTCTTACACATACAGCAGGCCTGAGCAGTGAGGATTCTTCTCCTTTTACAGATGAGACAGAGAAGTCCGTGATGGCATGTGGTAGAGATGAGATTTAAACCCAGGTCTGTCCGATGGCAAAGCCCATGGGCGCTGATTTTCAAAATGTGCCTCTTTTTCCTACAACCCCAATACTACCCTGATCAGGAGTATGCATTTCTTGGGAACTTGTTGGAAATCTGAATTCTTAGGCTTCATCCCAGACCTCCTGAATCAGGAACTCTGAGGTTGGGGCCCTATGTTATAAACCACCTTTCAGAGGTGATTCTAATGCATGTTAGTCAAATTGGAAAACTGCTATACCTTGTCATGCTTCCTTAAAAACACCTTAATCATTTTTAACTACAGGAACAGAATTAATCGCAACTGTCATTGCACAAGGAAAGAAATCAATGGTTTAATTTAACTGAGCTTCTTCACTGGACTTGTGTTTCTAATTCCTTCCATTGTCAGTTTTCTCGCTGTAAGCCACTAGGAAACAATTCTTGAAAATCATTCAGAGAGAATACAGTATAGACTAAAGCAGAGGTCTCCAAAGAGGACAACGTGCAAACCAGGCACTAACCAAGGATGCAAGACCATTCACTGGGCTTCAGGAAAAAAATATTAAGCTTTCAATTTATGTTTAGTTTTACCTAAAAATAATAATGGAGTAAACTTTACCGAAGTTGAATATGGGTTAACATAGCTATAAATACACATATACGTTGGCTGGCTCCAGGCAGAGAGCCCTGGCTCGCACTCTCTTGGCCCTCCCCTTTGTGCCCTGTTGTGTGGCTGTGTGCAGATGCCACCTGCCAGCCTCATGCTGCACCTGCTCCATATCCTCCTCACCTGTTATTCTGGAACTTTCTCTACCTCTGTCCAGCCATTCCTAATTGTAAGGAACTGGACTCAGTGGAAGTTAGGAGCCAAAGGATAAATACCTTTCCCACGTCCCAGTGCACAGTCTTTCTGAGGTGCATTCTACATATTCCTCACAATATCACACCATGTCTGGCCTCATTGGCCCTGAATAGTACCCAGCCCGATTCGACCCCTTTATATTGGCCTCTGACCTGTGCTTGTTTTCCCTTTCCCAGTCTCCACCCCTGCTTCCCCTTATGGGACCATTTCTGAAAATAAGCTTTCTGCAGAGAAGGCACTATCCTAGACTCTACTCTTTGAGGAAGAAGCCAGGCTAGGCAAGGTGCATACTAAAATACAATTAGGAAAGGTATAAGGTAAACATTTTGGAGACTATTGGTGTAAAGCATCAGTTATCAATGTATTTTTAAAGAAATGAGCCCATGAACCCGTCATATGGTATTCTCATGTTTACATCTCTGATGCTCTCCTATGAATGTGTGCTGCTTTTATGAGCGTATTAGCTAAGTGTATAACTTTGTCACTTCTTGTCTCACTCAAGGCAGCATATTGGTACAAGTTGGTAAGAGTACTGTTTTTATGGGGATGTTCTTAAATGTACTAAAACATATAAATAGAGCAAATTGCGTGTAGGCTTTGGTACTTTATCATCGATACTAACTTTTTTTGGGAACACTTGGTAACTATTTGTAACACAAGGTTGGTTTTGGGAGGGATCCCTTGGTTGAAATCTTTTTCTAAAGATAAAGATCCAAGCTACTAGATCCAGGCTGAGAACCCAGAATTTCATGGCAATAATTATATTTCATGTTTAAACAGCTTCTTAAGTCATTTATTCAAGAGCTGTTACATCTTTATACGGGAGGTTATAGGAAGAACTTTTTACCATTTTAGTTTTTGCTCAGGAACAGCTCAGGAATGTTATGAGATGGGCACTTTACCGCTGTTGTACTTTTCCCCCAAATTCATAACTTTGGTCTAATCATAAGAAAATATCAGACAGCACGAATTTAAAGACATTCTACAAAATACCTGTCTGGTGCTCTTCAAAAGTATCAAAGTCCTCTGAACAAGAAGAGACTGAGAAACTGTCCTAGACTGAAGAGAGCAAGGGACCCTGAGGGCCAAGTGTGCTGTGATATCCTGGACTGGGTCCTAAAAGGGCAAAGGACATTAGTATGACAAGAATAAATCCTGTAATTCAGTTAATAATGTTATGATAATATTAAGTTTTTAAATTTTCATACATGTGCTATAGTTTAATAAAATACTAACATATGGGAATATTTTGCACTATTTTTATAAATTTTCTCTAAGTCTAGAATTATTTAAAAGAAAATTTATTTAAAATATACAAACCATACAACTCAAGTAGACCCTGGCTGGTATGGGCAGAATCTCATCTGTAGGTCATGATTAGGAAATACTTAAGGAAACTTGGTCTATAAAAGCGTAAGCATATAGAGAGAGAAGTGGTATCTACACAGGCGAAGGGAATTGCTCAACTAAGATTTTGTCAGTTCTGTGGAGAGCCTATGTGTGCTATGAGGACCCAAAGCCTCCTTCCCCTCCATTTGAACTTTTTTTTTTTTTTTTTGGTACAGAATAATCTAATCACTTCAAGATGCCACTTGGCATTGCAATTAAATCTAGTTCTGTTTTTTCGGGGGATTAAATGGTGGGCTCATCATCTTTTGTAATTATTTTTCTATTAACAACTCTCAGTAAATACTTTTGTAATTGCCTGTGAGATGTCAAGCACTCGCAAGATGAAGCCCTAACTCTAAAGATGAAAGCCCTATTTTTGAACCACCCACTTAATGGGTAAGAATTTCACAAAGCTACAAGATCCGTTCTTGAGAGGCCCTGACGACTAAATATTCCATGGCTCCAACTGCTAATCATGCTGTCAGTTAAGCATTTTGCGTTTTGTAAATAATTGGGTATATATATATATTTTTTCTCTATGAATTTCTGTGAAGACAGTTTAATGCCAAAAACTGTATTCGAAGGTATCAGCAATGACCAAGCTGTCCTGTGGTGACTACCTGTTTCACCTGACTTGAACGGGGTGTCTCATGTGAATCACTGGGTCTACGGTGAGCTCTGACAGGTGAAGTTTTGGACTCACTTTCATATTTAACTAGGGTGACCAGATTCTAACATCTGTAAGGCGGGACAACATGGGGGGGCACCATGGGGGGTGCAGCGGGGGGCACCGTGGGGGGCGCAGGGGGGGCGCAGCAGGACCACGGGGCAGGGGATGGCACAGGGCAGGGCCTGACAAGGCAAACTTTGATAAGTGGTTCTTGATAATCACTTCTCAGCATTTATTTATTATAGTTTAACATTATAAAATTAACAAAAATAATATAAAACTCATATTCTGGCGAAATAGCCATATGGTAGCCAAAAACTGTATATTCCCTTCTTGTTCTCCCATTCATGCATTATTCCAAAAATTCATGCATTATTTCATGCATGCATTATTTCCAAAAATCAGAACTTTTTAAAAATGCCACGGGACGCAGGACAAATTATTGAAAAGTGGGACTGTCCTGCCAAAATCTGGATGTCTGGTCACCCTATATTTAACCCAACTGTGTGCTTGAGAATTTTGGGGGTCATTGCTAACAATCATAAAAACCAACATCTCCAGTATGAAATTAGAGCTAATCACCAATTAGGTTTGGTTTAAATAAAATGTATTTCCATTTTAATCCTTCTTTAGAAACCCGGCTGTGTTCAGTACCCAGGGGTTCTATGCCAGCTCACAGCAGTAGGACCTCACAGATGCTGTGCTCAGACAATGTGACCCTTACATTATATGACCAGATATGTGTAAACAGATCCATCAGATGCGTTTTTCCTTAGGTAGGTACTAGATCAAGAGGTCTGGCACCTGTCCCAGATGACTTCCTTCTCCTTTCTCTTTCATAAACTTGATAATGAGGCATGAATGGAGCTTAACTTTGGATAACTAAGCAAATATAGAATTGAGAAGAGAAGGAAGATCTTTTAACTACGAATTCAGATTTCTTTCAGATAGAACCAAAACCTAAATAAAAACTTGAAAGTTTTACTTATAGCTTACATTTTTAATGTATGGTTGGAATTCACAGATTAAAATTTGTGATTTTGACTAAATAGAAAGCAAAAGCAGAGCTTCTGCAATGCATATGCCATGTACCATGTGAATGGCCAACTAGAAATGCATGATAGACCTACTGCCCCAAAGCCTGTTTCTCTCACGTTTCATCATTATGCTGAGGGATGAATCGGCATGATAGGCCTTTAGGATAGTGTGCAAGAGAGATTCCTTTAGCTGGTGAATATGTCTTGCTCTCCATCCAGCAACCACATCTCAACTGACCTGTTATACATGCAGACGTACTACAGTAGTGATTATAAAAGTAGATCTAAAAAGAAATCTGATAGCTGGTACCAGTGATGGAGGAGAAGAGAAAGTTAATAAATTAGAGAAAAATTATGAAAGTAAATTTAGCAGGTTGTTAAAATCTGCATTTTTTTTCTTTTGGAGATAAAATCAAGGCCTGAAGAACGCATTCTTCAGAACATAAAATTGTAGCATGCCATTCCATTTACTGTCTACAGAACAATCAATTAGTAAACATATACTGAACTATCAATTTTGGTTTTCACATAGTTATTGAGGCTTAAGATCAAGTAGAAGAATGGCCAGAGTTGGCATCAATCATCAAAGGTCTTTAAACATTTTGGAGAAGACAAAAGGAACCTAGAGGAGACAGTTCAGGAGCAATAACTATTCTTATAAAAGCCTGTCCAGAAAAAAAGGGCAATGATTAGGAGTCAGGAGAAGGAAGTTCCAGTTCCAGCTCTTACAATAATCCCTCTCAAATATCTTCCAGAGGCTAAAGTGCCCCAGGAACATGGATCCAAGTTTAAATGCAAGACCCTCGTGCATCAGGAGACTGTAATTTGTTGCTCAGACTGAGACCCTTCTTACAGTGAAAGGAGGCTTCATAAGCAATTATTCCATGGACTATTCTGAAATTGCCTTGTGTAAACCAGGGGGAAAGTAATTCTATCCCTGTTCCTTTCTGCTCCGGCTGATTCTATCCATAGACTCCTTCCCAATGAAAAGACCCTCCTGGTAGCATATTTGTTCTTCTATGAGTGATAAATATTTGCATATGTTCCTTGCTTACATGTAAGAAAAATGGATCCTGATATTATTTGAGAACTTTGGAAATTATGTCTTCATTTTGGAATTTTAACCCATTAATGGAAAAAGTCATACCAGGAGGAAGAGAACCCAGCAACTTAAGGGAGATATTTTGATCCAAGCAAGGACTTCTGGTAACTTTGAAATCCCCCTGCCTAGGCAGCTGTCTGATCAACTGACATAGATACTTTTAATAATAAAATGAATTCAAGAATATTTGTTTTCAGATTTCAAGTTGATAATAGTATACCCCCATCAACAAATACCTGTGTGCCTGGGGGGGTTATGCCATGTACAGCTATGCACCCAACACATGTATGAGCAAGGAAGATATAAACTTATTTAAAAAATAAATAACAGGGACAAGCGTGTGCTAAGTGTGTGTTTAAGAAAACAAAAACTACATGGCCTACAAAGGAGAGAGAACTTAAACTTGACATTCATGAGAGGGGTGGATGGGACTTACATAGAATGGGTAATGGGTATGGGGCAAGGTGGGGAGAACAACCAGATTGTCTATTCTTTAATAGACACGAAAAATTGGAATAAAATTTTCCCTTAGAAATTAATTTATATCACCTCCAAATGTGAAAGTTTGATCGACAAGATGTATTTGATTTTACAGTCTAGGCACTTAATGGTGTATGTACGTCATATTATTGAAGTGTGTTCTGAAGGTGTTCAGTAGAAACGCCCTTGTCTAAACAGGGCTTAGGCACACCTCATGTGGCCCTGATGATGTAATTTACTATGTATATTAAGGCGAATGTGTAGAGGAGCTTCTCATGATGTGTTGTGCAGTAAATCCAGAACTGACTGTAGATTTATGGGAATCGTTATTCTGTTGTACAGATAGCTCCTCCATTGAATTTAATGAGCTGAAATAGGTGAACAGTTCATTCTAATCTCCTGGTGCCTGGGACTCATGCACTGCCTGTAATCACAAAACACATGTCCTTCTCTTGTTTTAAAACCTGAAGGTGCCTTTCTGATAAACAAGTCTCTCCTGAGGGTAATGACACAGGGATTCATTTTGGAAACGTTTCCTTTGGCGTGTTGACGGAATGTTAACTTACAGCAGCTACTGGTTGCAAAACTGAGAGGTGATTTGTCAAATATAAAATCCATGGCAGATTTGCTTTAATTAATTTTTGTTCCTTTGCGTGAGTTAATTGCTTTGAGCATGCCTTAGATTCTCTCACCCGTATGCTTCCTTTACTACTCAGAACAAACATTGGCAAGTGATCTCTCTCTTCTGTGGCCTTTCACGGGTAATACTGAACTGATTCTAGCTGTTTATCCTAATTAGATGAAATGTTCATGGAAGACATCTCTACAAACCTAACCCCAAGTTTCCACTGTAGTTTAAAAACACTTGTAGATGAATTCATGTAAACAGGTGTAGAGAATAGAACTTTTGGTCTCTAATGGGAGCTTTGAAACCGTGCAGTGCGGCATTTACACATGGGAAGCAGATTGCTAAAGTGAAACAATGGGGTACATCTCAGTGCTTCTGGTATTTGGGTGGGGTAGAGGAGGTGTGTGCATGCACATGTGCAAATCTGTCTAGCTTACTGAAAGACTTTTAGAATCACTGGACTCTGTACTCTAACTGCCAAGAGCACCCTCCAGTTACTGCAGCCACCAAACCCATTCCAACACAACTATGTAAACAACACTTCAGGGGTATTTTCTTACAGATGAATAGATGTGAGTAATTTCCAACTGGAATAGTTTCTGCTTTCAAAGGTGGCTCTATTAGGTTGCAATGTAGAACACGCCTTTCTACATGAGGATGGATAGGAATGGGGACGGATAAGAATGGGGACTACGGCTCTCCAGGCTGGCAATGTGTGCTTGGCTACCTTGGCCCCTATCCACAACCTCTACGTCAAGTTCTTGGACTAAGATGATTTAATTTCTAGTCTTTACATGTCTTTCTCTTTCCCTAAACCAAGGTCGTCTTAACTTTGATCAAGGAGATTTCAAGGAGTCTATAGCATTGGGACGAGATTTTGGCCTGATCATAACTTGTCAGTGATTCTTACTTTGTCTTTGGTGATGCGTCCTGTACCCCGATTACTGATAGGATTCCTGTCTGGCCCCCACAGCTTTATGTCTTGCCTTCTTTCTCTCTTTGCCACCACTACCAGGCTCCTCGTTGCTTGTTCTTACTGGCTCATGGGGCCATTTGTTTGCTGTTCACTGTGGAGCCTCTTTACCAACCTGGACATCTGATTACTCTCTCCTTCCAGGTTGAAGATGCCATGTCCATCTTTCAGTTTCTTCCTGCCTTGTCTTAGTAGGTGTCCAGCTCCTGACTTCTCTGGGCTGGGCTTGCCTACACATCAGACTTAACATTTATCTCACCCTACTGCAGATGCAATGCTTAGAAACTGGGGCATTGGTATAAACAGGGAAGGAAGCCTCTTACAGCAATTAAACAAAACTAAAAACAAATTGAACAAGAAATAGTTTCTTAATCATTAAAGCTTATGCTTAAAGTAGTCTTAATTAAGGAAAAAAGAAGCTATGTGAAAATTTACTTTAAAAATCTGAACTATCTGAGCCTTTGAGGCAAGGTCTTGGGAAACTGATGGCAATGACTCTATTATGGCTAATTTCCCTTCAGAATGGGTGGGTTTATGCTTCTTGGATATGGAAATATCATTAGCACTACTTTTAGACTGATCAACCATAATTGGGATAATTTTTTGCCTCACAAGTGAAATGAAAAGTGAGATTTTTCCCTTCTAGGATAATTGGACACAAATTTAGTGAGCAGAATGAAGGAAAGTGTTAAAAATAAATTTGTTTGTGTGGGAAAGCAAAACTAACAGCCTGATGGGGAGATGGAAATAGCAGATAATAGCCCCTAAATGGTATTAATCTTATTTGGGGAGGAGAAACACTTTGTCTTATTCATTTAATGTAGCCTGTATGAAAGCAATTGAACAAGACAAAAAGATCTCTAGTGAAAAGTATGTCATCCTTGCAGCTTTTTACTCTAGCTGACCTGGTTGCCTTCCCCAGACAACGTGTATTGTGGATTCCTTGTGGATCTTTCCAGAGATATTCTATGAATATGCAAGCACTGGTGTGTATGGGTACATCAGTACGCATGCATACACATTTAAAATCTGAATTAATTATTTGGATGGATTTTTTTTAATTGACATTTTGGAGTCTTTAAGGTCCAGAAGGCTCTTGTCAAGAGCCTTGTTCAGTAAAACATGGTGTCAAGATTTATTAGGAACTGTGTTTAGAAACCTATTTTAAAATAGTCTTATCTTTCACTTGCAGCAATCTACCATCATTACTGTGGATGACACCAATCATATGCACAACAGGCGTTGAAACTGGGGAAGGCAACTGGGTCAGCTGGAGTGAAAGGGCATAAAGAAGGCTTACTTTTCATTAGTTATCTTTTTGTCTCTTGATTTTTGTAACACAGGCGTACGTTAAATGAATAAGACAAAATATTACCTCCCTACTCGTAATTTCTTGAGAAATTAGTTCATGACAGATGAATTTGACATCTTGTACATTCATAAATGGCTTTAGTTTACCTGATTGTTGATCCACTTGATCAAGAATTTGACATGTAAAGAATTCTATGTTGGAAATCATTTCCTTTCAGAGATTGAAGGTATTCCTTCATCATCCTCCAGCTTCTAGGGTTATTGATAAATCGAAAGCCATTATGATGACCTTTTTTTTTTTTAGGTATATGATCTATTTTTCGATTTTAGGATCCTTGTGTCCTCAGTGTTTTGAAATTTTACAGAATTTTACAGAAATTTTACAGGCCTTGCTGTGAGTTGGTTTCCATCTCGTCTGTTGAGCAGGTGAGGGCTCCTTTCAACTCAGGCCTACTAGTTCTTGGAAATGTTCTGTTATTTCATTTATGGCATTCTCTCTTACTCCTTTTTTTCCTTCTGACACTCTTACTCAGATCATCCTACTAGTTGCATGTTATAGTGTCTTATTCCTCCTTTAATTTTTTAAATCTTTTGTTCTGTTTTCTATTTCTTTATCATTTTACTTTTCTTTCTGGGAGATTTCCTCAAATTTACCTTCAACCAGTGTGTCATGTTTTTAATTTCTCAAAGCTTTCTTTCTTTTTTTTTAGTGGAAATAACTAATATCTTCCTCTTATTTCTGAGAAGATAACTTCATATTAAGCTTTTAAGCTTTTTTCTTTTTACCTACATAATCTCTACTTTCTCTAAGTAGTTTCCCCCTCTCCCAATTTGTTTGTTTTTATTTTCTTTGTTAACTGATTTATTCAGATTTTTGCTGACTCTTGGTTACCTGCTGGTATTAAAAGTGTAGCCTAAAACTTTAAGGGAGCTTGTGGGGATTTGAATTTCACTGTATGGTTACTTAATGTTCTTTTGTGGTTATTCTATTCTCTGAGGTTACTCAGAGATGTTTTCTAGTTCTTTTTGGGACTGGGGTGAGGTCTGGCTCCCAGAGTTGTGGGAGACAGGGCCAGGAAGAAAAACCTTCAGCATAAAGCAACTAATATGCATCGGATACCTTTTCTTCTTCTATGTATGGTACTCAGTTCCTCAATTATGGCTGAATCAGTTCAGAAACCTTGTTATCCCCTTCTGAAAATGGTACTCTAGGTTTCCATTGGTTTGGGGGAGAGACAGTCATCTTTCAGCATGCTGTGCGGAAGGATCCAACTGTCACACAAACAGCTATAATCACGTTCTTTAGCCTCTCTGCCGTCATTAATTACTCAGAGTTCCACAGGTAGATGAAGTTTACAATGTAAATCATAATATTTATCAGTTTTCCTCGCTGTTGGCTCAGATATTCCTGCCTTGGGTCTGTAAGTCAGTTTCCTCTCAGGGTCTCTCTCCATCTTCTAAAGTATTGCTGTGTTCTCAAAGATTTCCCATCTTTATGGATTTATGTCCTAGAAAAATCCCTTCATTGTCACTTAATGGGTATTAAACAAGGAAATGAAGTTCTATG
The DNA here is from genome assembly GCA_963575145.1 of Galago senegalensis. Classification (NCBI taxonomy): domain Eukaryota; kingdom Metazoa; phylum Chordata; class Mammalia; order Primates; family Galagidae; genus Galago; species Galago senegalensis. Next base: position 13,745 of record CAUYTI010123214.1, on the reverse strand, counting down.
TGTATTAAACTTCTAGCTTGACCTGAAAGCCCATTAATGGCATTTTGGATAATGGATCTATATATAATTTCTTTGCCACATTTTAAAACATGTTTTAAAACAACACAAATGTATTATCTTACTTTTTTGTGATTTTATTTTAATTTGCATATCTATATGTTATGAGTTTTCTAGGCTTGTTAATATTTTACTTTGGTTAAAAAAAAAAACACAGTCCCATAAGAATTATTTTGAAAATCCCAAACATTTTCTTGTGCCCCTCAACTAGAAATTACTTGAGGTAAAATAAACAGAGTTTACATGTAATGAAATAATGGAATTACTATAGTCTCCCCTTATTCACAGGGGATATGTCCCAGGACCCCAGTAGATGCATGAAAGCAAGGAGAGATAGTATAAGGACGATTGCCCTGAAGGAGGACACATTCTGTTCATGTCTTCCACCCCAATGTAATGCCTTTTCCATCTTAGTGAAGCACTCATCATGCACTCTGGCTATAACTTTTGCAGTATAAGGGGCAACACTAAAACTAGCACAAATTTCTTTTCTTTCTTCACAATTTAACAAATAGAAAATCTGTTCTGACTATAAATCTTAACAGCCTCAACATATGGTTTTTTTTATTTCCTTATTTAGTTGAGACATTTCACCTTTTTACTTAAAGAAAGCATTTTACAGCTTCGCTTTGGCATAGTGGAATTGCCAGCATCTTCTCTTTGTGCTCAGGGGCCATTGTTAAGTAGAATAAGGGTTATTTGAATCCAGGCACTACAATTCTGATCTGATAACGGAGCTGGGTAATGACTGAATAGTGGGTAGGTGGCTTCTACAGCATGGGTACACTGGACTAGGGGAAAGGTTCACATCCCAGGCAGGATGGAGTGGGGTGGCCTGAAATTTCATTACAACAATACATAATTAAAAGCTTAGAAATTATTTATTTTTGGAATTTTTCCACTTACTATTTTGGGCCATGGTTGACTGCAGGTAACTAAAACCTCAAGAAAGCAAAACCACGGATAAGGGGCGACCACACAGTATATACATCATTTCCCGAGGAAGATGACAACTTGGGTAGTTTTTTGTGGCAACCCATAGATGGTGCCATTGACCAAGGTTAGCTTTGTTTTGACTTAGGTTTGAGGGAGAGGGATGGGCTGGTATTTTGAAATCTCTAAGGGTTGAGGGACGTGGAGTATCAACTTTCCGTGTTTGGTGCTTGTGTGAGTCTGGCACACTTTCATCTTGGTATGTCCGTCTGTTCATTCTTAGAGGTGGGATGTGTCTTGGTGGCAGTTTGTCAGTCCTTGTTTTGTTTCAGCTGGTTTGGGATTTTGCCCTGAAGGTCAAGGGACCTGGCTGGTTTAAATGAAGCATTTGATTCAGCAGAAACTCTATGAAATGTACTAAGGGAGTTTACTTTGATTAATCATTGAAAATGATAAATGAGGGAGAAAAAGCTGATATAAACCCACCCACAATCTGAAATCTCATTTGTTAAAGTCTAGTGTTTTCTTCCTTGACATTTCATTCATTTTTGCCAGGGAAACCAGGTGGTTTTTGAATTGCACATGACAGAGAAATCCAGAAGGTGACGGCAATAAAAGCAATGCCCATGGTGGTAAACGTGACCTGAAACGCATATCTTTAAGATAAACATCTTTGGTTTGGGAGCCCACCTGCTGCCTATCTTTAGAGATACTTTTCTTTTATTTTGTTATTAAATCTTCTTTTTATTAAAAGAATTATTTCTTCTATGGCAGCTCTTGATGTTCATTTTTTTTTTTTTTACCAGTGTTGATCTAGTCAAATCCTTCTTTAATTAAATGTAACTAACGGTATTTTATATAAACCTATACAGGGTCATTGAAAGGGTTCAATACCTGCTCAAATAGGGGCGTGACTGAGACTGACAAATTCAGGCTTAGTTTTCTAGAAACTGATAACAATGTGCTTCATGTGGAATGATGGAATGCTCTAAATTTCAACAATTTTAGTTCTTTTTTTTCCCCTCCATCATAGCCTTTGTAGGAGAATGAGCTAATGCAGCTAACAGGAAATATTATCTAAAAGAAGTGGAGAGCAGGTTGTAAGAGTTCAGGTAATACTCAGGAGCAGATAAGACAAGAGGCGTTTAGGAAGGCACAGACCACATGCTATATAAGTGGAACATTAAAAATAAAAGAATTTGAATACAATAGTCCTTACACAGTTTATTGCAGCTATGACTTTACCACTTTATCATTTTCCTTCCTGTGCCTTCTTTTCAACATTCATAATAGAAATTGAACAAAAATGAAATGTTGGTTGGAGGCTAACTGCCCAAAATGAATCAGGTTGAAAAGATAAGATAAAGAAATAGTTCCTGTGCATTTTTTGATAAGGCTTAAAGGAAATGAGAACCAGGGGAAGGATTTGGGAACAACATATTTGGCCTCTGGTGTTATTATTCAGCTTATTTGCAGACTATGCAGTTGCAGGTCAACATGAAAAATTTCACCACCAAATCCCACTAATACTTGGTAGATGTCTATCTGCTAAGACTGGAAAATAACAATAGAAAAGTGAATATGTAGGTTCAGGTGCCAACTATGTTCCTATGTAATCAGCAGCGGGGCCTTCCTGATTGAGTTTGACTTTCCTTAACTTTTTCACTTATATGTATCTGTATCTTTTTTCTACTTTCTGGGAGAATATTTACACTTTGTCTTTCAACACATTTATGGACATTTTCTTTTCTGATATATTTTTAATTTTTAAGATCCCTTCCCTGATTTTTTACATAACATTCTCTTTTCACTTCATCTAAAGATATCACCTGAGGGCATTTTTATTTAAGATTTTTTTTTCTTTGGATTCCTACATGATCTCTTTTTTACCTGGGAATTCCCTTTTGTGTATGTGTTTGTTTTGGACTTTATCTTTTTTAATCTACTTACTGTTGTGAGTGCTTTGTATCTCAAATTTCATTTAATGCTTGTCAACTCAGGAATGAATTAACAAAGTGTGGTGTATGTATACCATGCAATACTACTTAGCCTTAAAAAGATGGTGACTTTATGTGTTTTGTATTAACCCGAATGGAGATGGAACACATTCTTTTCAGTAAAGTGTCGCAAGAATAGAAAATCAAATATCAATACTAATACTAAGCCAGTAGATGATCTAATTTCTAATTCATGCCCACATGGGAGAAAAATTCATTTCAATTCAAGTTGGAGGGAGGGGGAAGAAGGGAGGGGTGTTTGGGGTGCTCCCATTTAATGGGGTACAATGAAGGGGTGTATGGTGCACCTTGTAGGTGCAGGACACAACTACAAGAGGGACTCTACCTAACGAATTAGAATATTGTGACCTGGTTGTTTGTATCCTCACATTAACCTGAAATTAAAAAAAAAATCTCATTTAATCTTTCCAATGATCTTATGAAGTAGAAATTTTATTGTTCTAGTTTACAGATATAAACATTGAGCTAAAGAAAGGTTAATTTGTCATCCATGGCCATATACTTAGTAAGTGTCAGAGTTAGCTGTCTGTCTGTCTCCAGCATGTGGTATGTTAAACACTAAATGCTGTGTAGACACACTGTGTGTAGCTGGGCCTCTCAGCTGCTGGACTTCTCTGAGGATGGACAAGGCAGGCCCCAGATGACTGATGAAGAGCCCTGACCTTTGCATCTTGAGATTCTCCTCTGACAGAAACCTCTGTTCTCCTGTGTCCAGGGACTGTGAGTCTGGGGCAGGGGCCCATGTCTTCCTCAGTCAATAGGCAGGTGGGTTTCAGCCTAGTGTCTCACCCCTTCCCTCCACGGTGGTGGGTTTCCCTAAATTTGGAGCCCCCAGTTCAGTTTTCTAGAATATAAAACACTCTGCTTTGGTGGTGATGAGAGAGGAGCTGCCACCTGGTTATGTGGGTCGGGGAGGAGAGTTGGTGGTCTAAACCCCTCATACACACTTTTGATTGATGCATTCACCCACATACTTTCTATTTCTCCCCTTCCTCACCCCACTTTCAGAGGGGTCTGCTGCTTCCAATTCCTGCGTCTACCCAAGTTCTGTGCTATGAATTGGTGTATTAGTCTCTCATTGATGCTGTAACAAATGACCACAAATTCAGGGGCTTAATACAACTCAAATTTATTATCTTGCAGTTCTGGAGATCAGAAGTCTAAAATGAATTTTAATGGAGCTAAAAATCAAGGTGTTGGCTGCGTTCTTTCTGGGGGCTCCAGAGAAGAATGTTTTCTTGCCTTTTCCAGTTTTTTGATCTGGCCTCAATTCCTTGGCTTAGGAACCACACTGCTCCACTGTCTTCTTCCATGATCACTCTCATTCTCTGACTCTTGTATCTCCCTCTGAGAGCCCTTTAATTATACTCGCCTGAGTAATCTAGAATAATATCACCCCTCAGGATCCTACCTAATCACATCTGTGGGGCCCCATCTTCCATCTAGGGTTACGTCTGTGGGGCCTTACTTAGCTTACCACAGTTGGCTTCCTTCTTACTGACTTTCCCCTGGGCTGACGGTTTGGTTTCAGCTTTGCCTCTCTGTGGTCTGTTACCATCATCTACCACCATTCATCCTCTGCAATGTTTTCTGCATCTCTTATCTCCTGACACTCCTCTCCCATTTCCTGTTTTTGTGAATATGTATCTATCTATCTATATGCATAATATCTTTTATATATATCTTCATAATTTTTTTGTGAATATGTATCTATCTACATATATATGCATAATATATTTTATATATATCTTTATAATTTTTTTTTTTGGCAGTTTTGGCTGAGGCTGGGTTTGAACCCACCACCTCCAGCATATGGGGCCGGCACCCTACTCCTTTGAAATGGAAAGATGCCCTTACTTTACCTATGAGAAATTTCAGGTGCAGAGTATCTTAATCTGTTTATGTCACTATAACAAAAAATATCTGAGGCTGGGTAATTAATAAAAGAAATTTATTTTCTCACGATTTTGGAGGTTGGGAAGTTTAAAATCAAGATGATGGCAAGTTCAGTCATTTGGTAAGGGTAAGGGCTGCGTCCTATAGAGAGGAGGAATGCTGTGACCTCTCATGGAAGGTGGAAGGGCAAGAGATTGAATGAAGGCTTCCAGGCATCTTTTGTAAGGGCCTAATGTCATTCATGTGGGAGGAGCCCTCATGGCCTAAAATCACCTCTTATGGGCTCCACCTCTTAATACTATCACATTGGCTACACCTAAATTTTGGAAGGGACACATTTGAACGATGGCACAGAGAATTTAGGTGACTTATTCAAGGTCATAAAGATAATTAGCGCCAGGAATGAAGAGCAGGAGAACACAACTCACAGGTTATTTAACACTTGGTCTTTTTCTTTTTTAACTGCTGGTTCCTCACCCAAATTGTCCAAACTCTCCGTGTAGAAGTTTAAGAAACTATACTGATGCAAGTGGATGAAAAAGTTTGCTTATGGCCTTCCATATTGGCAGAATCTCCCAGAAAAGATTTTTTTTCAAGTTCAATTGTTTTTATGGAAAGGCAGTTTTTGACAAAAGCTCTGGAGAAATCATGCTTCAGGAACTACAAATGTGCGACACCCATGACTTCAGGCATTTTCAATTTTACAAATTCATTTCTACTGTCTTTAATTGTGAAACTATAGTTTCTGGTATAAAACAGTCAACAGGATAACATTTTATTGACATGTTTAATTGATGTCTAAAACATATATTAGTATACTTTTTAAAACAACTTCAAACATAGCAGACAAATAAACTATTTTTGATTTGCAAATAAAAATTATATATATTGGGCAGTGCCTGTGGCTCAAAGGAGTAAGACGCTGGCCCCTTATGCTGGAGGTGATGGGTTCAAACCCAGCCCTGGCCAAAAACAGAAAAAAAATATATATATATATATATATATATATATATATATATATACCATGTGCAACATGTCATTTAAAAATGTGTACATGTTATGGAATGATAAAATTGAACTAATTAATGTATGCCTTACTTCATATACGTCTAATAGCAAATATTCATGGAACACTCATCATGTGCTGTTCCTTCTTATAAGGGCTCTTATTTCTCATGGCAACCCCAGGAAGTATGTGTTTGCATGATACCTATTTTTCAGATAGGCAGTGAAGGCAAAGGAATTTCTTTTACTTGCTCCTGATCATACAGCACAGGTATGGCAGAGAAGATTTGAAGACAGTCTGCATCCAGAAACTTTGCTTTGGGCTGCTATACATACTGCATTGCTAAAGAATGGCGGCTAGAGATAACAGCCTCTCGTATAGCCTGCGCTTTAGTAAAATTGGATTCGAGGTTCATCCTGTACACTGGAAGGGTGGAGGGGATGGGATGTGGTAAAAGGAGGCTCGGAAAAGAAGCAGGGAGGCAGTGAACATGGGGAGGGGTGCTTGGCACAGATAACCACCAACACTTTGCCTAGGCCTTGGCAGAGCCCCGGGTCTCTGTGTTTCTGAGAACCATCACTGTTTGTAGCCAGGGAGACTTGCCCTGTAGCTTAAACATAGACTTTTTTTTTTTTTTTAACTTTATGACTTGTCAAGTAGAACTGATTTTGTATGAGGAGGTGGGAATGGAAGACATTTTAGTAGTGCCTTTGTAAGTACTGCTGGGGTGGGAAAGGTTTCCTTTTTATTTGAACTCTTCTAGTTAATAAGAGTAAGAGTGAAAAAAAGAAAGAGACCATGTGGGGAGGAGCCTGAGAGGGCAACCACCTGGCATTCACCTGCTATGACTCTCATTCCTTTCCTGTCCCAATACTAGGACTCGACCTGGAAAAGTCTGGGAGGCAGTGATCTTAGAGGGAAAGATGGTGCAAAAAAATTGACTTTCAAGAAATAGCGGCTGAAAGCTCCCCCAGTTTGGCAGAAGACATAAACTTACAGATTTAAAAAGCTCAGTGCACCCCAATCAGGATAAATTCAAAGAAACCCACTCTCACATACATCCATAGTCAAACCACTGAAAAGCAGACAGTCTGGAAAGCAGCCTCAGAGAAATGCAGTATTACAGACAGGGGAACAATGATTGGAATGACTGAAATTCTTCATCAGAAACCCCCGAGGCAGTGGTACCACCTTTTAAATGTGCTCCACATAGAATTGCATACGCAGAGGTTACAGAGGGAAAGTGGTGAGAAGTGGCTGCTTTCTACTCGCCTGGACCAGGGGGCAGAGCAGCTCTTGGTACCTGCTCAGCTGCCAGCTTGTTCTGTCTTGTGGTGTGTTCTGCCCACACTCTGTGCAGTGTTGCCAAGTAAAGCAGGGACGCAGATTCTACCAAATGATGCAACCTTGCTAAGTATGAGCACCAAGCGTGCTTTATTTCACCCAATCAATCATGTTTTCTTTTCTTTTTTCTTTTTTTTTTTTTTTGAGACAGAGTCTCATTGTGTTGCCCTCAGTAGAGTACCGTGGTGTCATAGCTCACACCAACCTGAAACTCTTGGGCTCAAGTGACCCTCTTACCTCAGCCTTCCAAGTAGCTGGGACTACAGGCACCCACCCAATGCCCAGCTAATTTTAGAGATGGGGGTCTTGGGGTGTCATTCTTGCTCAGGCTGGTCTGAAACTCCTGCATTTAAGCAATCCATTGCCTTGGTCTCCCAGAGTACTGGGATCACAGGGGTTGGCCGCCTGGACAGACTTTCTCCTATATTCTTGTAACAATGTTATTGTCATTGTAATTAATGCTCCTTTAGGTTCCTAGGTATTTATTCAAAGGCCTGCTGCTATTTTGACAATTCTAGTTTTTCCAGCATCCTGGGGACCCTGGGGACATTTTCTCTGTCTAGTTTCTCTCCGGCTCCCACTACTCTGGTGCTGCTGCTCTCATTTCACTTTATCATCTTTCAATTTCTCAGATTGCGGTCTGAGCCAATCATGGAAATGCTTTCTTCATGGCAGAATCCTTTCTTCCCTCAGACAAAAAACATTTCCCTGTATGAATATGAATAGAGTCTGCAAAGGAAAATCTTCCCTTCAAAATGGGCAATTAATGGGGGAGAGCAGTGAGTTTGCAGTCGGGAAGGCAAGTAAACAACATATCATTCTGAAAAACCTTCAATAGTTGTGTAGCAAGTGACAAATGAGAGTGAAGGAAATGCGAGAGGGCGCTTAACGCTGAGGATATTGCCGAATCTCCCTTCCAAACCATCAAAAATAATGATAAACAATACAGCCTTGTCTGTGCAAGAGACATTATTTTGTTTCACAGTGCTGTATGTTTTTGTCAACTGCTCAAAGCCATCTATGGTTTTGAAATGTGTTGGTGCTTTCAGGACCTTTGATTTGAATGTTTATGCTAAAAAAATTAATATAACCAGTTTCTTCTCTAATCAGGTCACGTTTCTACCATGATGAAAGTGCGTTAGTTTTACCTGCTTCATTTTTCAATATGGTAACATTCCTTCACGACTTGGCTTCTGGCATGACATTGGCTCTGACACAGTTCAATTCATCTGCCGGAAATGAACCAATCACAGATAATGAATGGCTGAAGTCACATACCTGGTTTTTAATTATGCTCCATGCTTGGGTTTGTTATATAAAAATATTTGGGGAGAAGCGTGAGTTCCATTGTTTTCGACTGAGGCATTCAGTGGATATTTTCAGCATGTTGACTCCCAGCTGTGTTGTGACCTGGTGGCCAGGGGAGGGATGTCTTGCCTATGGCTTAGTGGTTTTCACTCTTTCTATAAGAATTCTTTAGGGAAGTGGCCAAAGGTACCACCCTGTGTGTGCTGGCTGACATCGCCAGTTGTATTATTATTATTTTTTTAATGTACAAATTAGCTAACTGTTACCAAGAGGTGGATTTCTCATGTTTCAGAGTGTGCGTGAGGTACTAAAGTGAGAAATCTCTACTCAGGTTTCAAGCTCTCTAGCAGGGGGACTCTATTCTAACTGGTAGGAACACATCAGAGTAACGGAATAATAGAATGAAACCGTTTAGCACAGAGAGATGTGTATTTCCAGTCAGGTGTAAGGTTCATAGGACTGCAAGTCATATTTTCAGTGGAGCCAATGACTAGAGCAGCCTGGCATGAAATAAGGAAGAGGAGCTCAAATGAGGATGCTGAAGAGCTGAGGTGTTTATGCTTCTGCAGGGCATTTCATCCTCGGAGAGTCTGGCCTAGTTTATCCAGTTGATCATAGAGGACGGAGCAGGTACTCCTGACCAAGTCCAGGTTCGGCATCAAGTTTCCACATGGCTGGCTAAAACTCACATAGGGGCAAAGTTATCTCAGTGGGATAAAACTCTAAAATACATATTTAAAAAAGCACTTCCAAGTTCCTTTTACTGGGTGACTTTTTATTTTAAAAAAAAATTTACTCTTTTCCCAGGATTTTACTTTATCATATAAGTCATAAAATATCCTCCAGATATTTACAATAAATTCTTCTAGTATTTAAAAACATTTCCTGTGTATATATGTTTCCTGTGTATCTTATGTGTTTTATTAAATATCCTTGAAACCCAGCCATACATAGACATTTAAGTTAGTTTTCATTTATCATTATTAAAAATAATGCTATCATAAGCAAATTTTATGCAAAGCTTTGTATTTAAAATTATTTCTCCAGGCAAGATAATTATAAATAGAACCACTGGTTTAAAATCTATAAACAAGTTGAGGTTCTTGTCATATATTTCTTTTTTATCCCCAGAAAGAGTGAAATAATTAGAATTTCTATCAGCAAAGGAGGATTGCCTATTTTATTGTACCCTCATCAGCACCGGGCATTACCTTTTTAAAATCTCTGCTAATTTAGTTATTATTTTTTAATTTACATTTTGGGTTATTGCTTGGAGTGGACATTTTGTATGTTTATTATCTAGTTACATTTCCATATGCAAATAATTTATTAAGGTACAGTTCATATACTTGAATTTTACTGTATTAAGTTTTCAGATTCCCTGTTGAAATGTGGTAAAAAGTATCCTGGCACATCTCATCTGACCATTGACAGTTCTTGAATTGTAGCTTTTTTAGAGAACATGAAGATTGTCTCTTTTAATAATTTTCCAATCTTCATAGAATGAGAATTTTTGCTTTCCTAATTCCAATTGATGTTACTGCAACTCTCATTGCAGGTAAAATTCAGCTCATCAGGATGACCAAGAGTATTTACTTAATATGGCATTGTATTAGGGGCAACACAAAAGCCATTTTTCTAGCTTCATACCCTGTTAACTCCTAAGCGTGGCCCTTGTAAACAACAGCTGATGAATCATTGCATTTACTTTGAAAACTAATTATTCTGTGCCCAGTATTCAGTCACCTCAGGATTTCAATGACCTTAATTATTCCCCTTATTAACTTTTTTCCTAGCTTTTCAGCCTTGCCGCATTGTTTGTACTCTGATAGGCAGGTGTAAGTTGAAAACTATTGCCGGGTATCTATAATTGTGTGTGCATTCCCCCTCCCAACTAAAGACATATTACTCACCACCCAGAATAAATCAGGATCAAGGGCTTTAAATAAAATTCTTTCTTTTAACTTGGACAGCACTTCCCCACTTAAATTTAAACATTTCTTGCTACCCGTAGGGATGAATGCTTCTCTGGGTTATTAGGATATTACTGAGGTTCCAGCCCCTTGACTCTGGCATGCAAGCTTCTTTAACCTTGAACTAACTAAAACTTTCCCTTGGTTGTTGGTTTGATGATGTCTTTCCAAAGCAATTTGAGCAGTGCTGCCATATGGTAGCTATTATGTCTCTTCTGGGGCTGAAAAGTATCTGTGAGCTCTAGCAGTGACCTCTCAAAGCCTCTGTGTGGCCAGAGAGGTCCTGGTGCCTGGGATGCCATGCTTCTACCGGAGCAAACAGTACTGCTGACCACCCTGAGAGTTTCATATTAGTATTGAGTACACTGGATTCAATACCACTGGGGCTGCTACTCTGAGCAGGGGGCCCACTGCCCTGCATCACACTTTGCTCTGACCGTGGGTGATGACATGACTTCAGGCACATTTCTTAACCTCAGTTTTCTCATCTGCAAAATAACAGGAGTGGATGGTTACAAAGATTTTTTCTAATTGTGTGGAAGAATGGATTAATGAATCTATAAATGCATGAATCTGATTCTGCTCACCTCTGTAGATGTAAAATTAGCTGAAACACATTCTTTTTAGTAAAGTATTGCAAGAATGGAAAAATAAATATCCACTGTACTCAGTACTAATACCAATATATAAAGAATTACATACTCATACGAACAATAAAACACAAATATAGTCTATACAGGGGCAGGGGAAGGAGGAAGGGATGGGGCGGGGTGAAATCTCACCTATGGTGGACATTGTGAGGGTGTGTAACACACCCCCTGGGCTAAGGGGCTCTTTTACAACTGGAACTTTACCCTGAAAGTAAAATTTGTATCCTCATATTCATTTTAAATTTAAAAAGAAAAATATAGAAAAGTAAATAAATAAATAAAAATAAATAAAAAAATTCGAATCCTCTTGCCCCAGAACATTATTCTAATAAACATTTTGGACTTAACAACCATGTACCAATGTTCAGTCAGGAATCTAGTTTTTACTCTCCCAAACTAGAGGAGCAAATAAAAAGTTCCTTAAAATATATACAGAATCAAAAAGGCTGAGCGATCCCATGGTACAGTTGAGTTGTCAGCTCGAATCTGTGAGGCTGTGGCCACAACAGTAGACAAAGCCCAGGAACGGGGAGGTGGGAAGGGTCAGCAGCCATCACAGGGGAGTTCTGTAGAAACTCTTCTTGTAATTAGGACAAGACAGATTTTGCATTATAAGACTAGCTATTTTGTGTGGGCTAACGGCTCTCCTCCACAAAGCTATAAAGATCATAGATGTGGAAATACAGGTAAAACTCAGGAAACCAGAACAGTTCTGGGCCATAGAGTCAGAGGCTTGATGATAGCACCTGAGAACCTATCCTAAAAGAAGACTTATCCTGAAGGAAGTATGGAATTATTTGAACCTTAAAGCGTTTAACAAATTTGTAACTAGTTTATCTAAGTTGTGGGTTTTTTTTTTCAATAATTTCTTTGTTTATAAAATTCCAGTGAAAGAGTTCTATTTCAATATTGCTGAAGTTGAGAAACAGATTGAGGTGGGGCCAGTATATTTGGTTTGTGTACTAAGTTCTACAAGTGACCAACAGGCAGTAGGCATCACAAGCATAAATGTCATCCTGAGAAGGGGCTGTGTTTAAACTGGCATCTGCAAAGATGGTCCTATGACTCTGTCTGTATGGTACTTACTACGTTTATTTGTTAAGCAGTGTTTGGAAAATTGATCAACAATAAATGGGCATTCAAAATGTAAAATAAACTACATCATTGGCTTGAGCTATTTTATTTTAGGCTCAATTACAAATAAGTATAACTAAAGAAGTTAAATGCCTGTTGAGGTTATAGTAAAAAAATCAAAAAATTCCATCAGTTAGTGTTTAAGAATAGATTTCTGATTGTTTTGAGTATAAAATCTACATGAAGTGCATTGTGCTGCTTAGATGCATACTGAATATTGGTAACTTGATAGGAACATTTTCATTGTGATTAAAATAAAGAAAAACTCAAATGTATGTTCCAAATTAATTATGTACAGAAACACCTGAAGTATAAAAGCGTTGGGGAAACAAAGCTCTGTGTCCATGCTTAGGCCTTTGCATGACTTTTCCTCATAGTCATCAATTGTCCCTAAGATCGGCCAATAGAAATACTATATAGAGGGACTTTACCTAACAAATGCGATCGGTGTAACCTGGATTCTTGTACCCTCAATGGATCCCCCAACAATTAAAAAAAAATACTATGTAAAAAGATTTTAAAGAAAAATCAGGTAGATTTGCATTGCTTAGCTCTAAGTCTTGGGAAGAAGTGAAGTAAGTTTTACCCAAGGTTCGAATTGCGCTGAGAGCAGTAAGCTCACAAAAGTGAGGGGGTCTGTTGTCCCTGCTCCTGCTGCCCTGTCAATCCCTTTGCTATTTACCTCTTTGGTTTCACTACTCTTGATCAATTCTAAAAGGACAAAACCATTTTATGCAGTTGATTCTCTACTGCCAACGCACACTGTTTACAAAACCTGCTAGAATTTAATATTTTCTATAGCAATTTGGACTGCATTCCAACTTTTAGAGAGTAAGTTGATTTATTTTAAAAATATTATAGAATCAGAATTGTCAAATAAATTCTCTGTGTTCAACTTTAGAAATACAGAGGCCAATAACAATGGAGATGCCCACCTCAGGGCTTTATTTAGTATTTTTGTTTTAGGTTTAGCAATAGTAACTGCTAAGCAACACCTAGGAGTTACCATGGTTAACTTAGCCAGTAAGTTCCCAGAAAGATTTAAATGCTATTATGATGATCTTGCAACTTCTATATCCGCTTATAATACTATTATATTTCTGTATAGTGAGAATGTTTAAGGGAAATGCAATGCCCTAATTCAGCTGTTCTCAACTTTCCTAATGCTGCGGCCCTTTAATACAGTTCCTGTGGGTTGCAAACTACAGGCTGAGAACCGCTGCATTTGATTCTGAACCTGGAACCACGATGGTAGCTTTTGCTTCTTACAGGCCAAGAATTTGTCTTTTTTTTTTTTGAGACAGAGCCTCAAGCTGTCCCCCTGGGTAGAGTGCCATGGCATTACAGCTCACAGCAACCTCCAACTCTTGGGCTCAAGCGAGTCTTCTGTCTCTGCCTCCCAAGTAGCTGGGACCACAGGCACCCG
>CAUYTI010123210.1:0-15308 GCA_963575145.1 Galago senegalensis | reverse complement strand
AGGCACCCGCCACAACGCCCGGCTATTTTTTGGTTGCAGCCGTCATTGTTGTTTGGTGGGTCCGGGCTGGGGATTCGAACCCGCCACCTTAGGTGTACGTGGCTGGCGCCTTAGCCGGTTGAGCTATAGGCGCCGAGCCGTGGATCCCATTATTTTTAAAATATTTACTCATTTGCTCAAGCCTAGAACACATAAGAGATAGCCTCAAAAGAGCTAACTTGTACTACCGGGAAAAAAAGCTTTTTTTTTTTTTTTTAGGTCAAAAACATACAGTGAAATCCACAAACTTCTACGTACAATTCCATGAGTTTTAACCAATGCATACACACCTGTGCGATCCACAGCTCTATCATTTTCACCACAAATGATTTTTTTTAATCCCAGAAATTTCTTCTGTGTTCCTTCCTAGTCAGCCTCCTGTCTGAATCAGAAGCAACAACTTACCTGACCTTTCTTATCATGGAGTAGATGTTCCCCTCCTAGAACTCTGCATATATGTAATGCCGGTATTCTTTTTTGTGTGCATACGTCTAACATTTTTCTCTCAATTTAATGTCTTAAAACTCATCCATGTTGTTACATGTATCCAAGTTTATTCCCTTTAATTGCTAAGCAGTATTACATTGTATAAATATACACAATTTATCTATTTCCCTGTGGATGGACATTCCTGTTGTTACCAGTTGGGTATACTATGAATAAAGCATCTTTATTGCAGACTCTGTGTGAACATATGTTTTCATTTGTCTTAGGTAAATACTGAGGAGTGAAATTACTAGGCCATAAAGTAGATGTAATAATTTTCTTTTATATGGTGAAATGTTAACATTTAAATGTTATTTACTATTCTATGCTGAAACCAACAACAATATTTTCATCTACAGTTCCACCTTGAAAGCTAATTAATTATGACAATTTTTTTGTGCCGAATCAAGTACTGTGCTAGGATAACATTTGCTGGTTTCCAAGTGCATTATCATTTCACCCTCTTCCTTCAGCACCCTGTCTCTGCCCACATACTACTGGGATTGGATTGCCTGTCTCCTTCTCATCCTTTAGGCTTCACCTTGGATTTGCTTCCTCCTAGAAGCCCTCCTTGACCTTCTCAGGCTGGACCTAATGTCCCTCCATGTATCCCTTCATTTCCCTCTGTTGTGACCCTTGCCCCCAGCATCCTGAACACTGGTATAAGTGTTCATCTTCTCCTTTCTACTGTGAGCACCTTGGGATCCAGAATTGTTTTTCTTTCTTTTCTTTTCTTTCTTCACATACCTGTTGCCTGTGCATGTTTGGTATAGCAGCTCTTGGCCATTGTTGATCAAATGAATAGTAAGAAGTGAGGTAACGTACTCAAGGTCCACAGTGAGTGAAAGGTACAACAAAAAGCTGGGCACGGTGGCTCACCCCTGTAATCCTAGCACTCTGGGAGGCCAAGGTGGGTGGATAGCTTGAGCTCATGAGTTTGAGACCAGCCTGAGCAAAAGCAAGACCCTGTCTCTACCAAAAATAGAAAACCTGAGGCAAGAGGATTTCTTGAGCCCGAGAGTTGGAGGTTGCTGTGAGCTATAATGCCACCGCATTTTATCCAGAGCAACAGCTTCAGACTCGGTCTCAAAAAAAAAAAAAAAAAAAAAAAAATAGGTAAAAAAAAAAT
Source organism: Galago senegalensis (assembly GCA_963575145.1). Lineage (NCBI taxonomy): Eukaryota > Metazoa > Chordata > Mammalia > Primates > Galagidae > Galago > Galago senegalensis. The sequence goes on along the minus strand of CAUYTI010123210.1, from coordinate 13,654 downwards.
TTAAACTGTTTGGTTTTTAAACAAAACGTTTGCCTCCATTTTCTAGTATAAGCATTTAACTTAAGCTAAAAAAAACAAAAACAAAATCGAAGAGATTTCTTCACACTTGGTTTGGATAAAGGGAGAAAGCAGTAAATTCCCAGGGTCAGAATTATTAGCCCAGAAATAGACACTTGGGAGCGGCGGTGGTGTCATTGGATTCCTGGGTGAGGGGACAGCAGAACTTACTTGTGGGTCCAGAACCTTAAGAGAACCTGCAAAGCCCAGGCAGAGAGAAAGACCTCTGGAGATGAGGATCCCTGGGAACATCGTCCCCTCTGGTGCCGCTCCTGCTCACGCTGCACTGGCATCAGTCGCAGAAGCAGACACCAGTACAATTTTACCCACAATCTCCATTTTAGGTCATTTGGCCAGATTTTTTCGTATCCATGGTGATAGGTTGATCCATTTCCATGCCACGATTATTCTCAAAGGGAAAGAGCTACAAGATGTGCAGCAATATTTATAGACAGTCAGTCATGTGTGGACAGTAATATCATTGTCAGTCATCAGCGTACAAAACTCCACTGTTGCTTTTCTTACCAGCCATTGTTCTAAAGGATAATTCAGGATTCATCACGAAGGCTGGGACACTACAGTGATCAATATTCTCTAGTTCCTGTGAAGACTGAAATAGAATTATAGCTGCTACATTGCAGAATGGGGAAAAGAGAGCAAAACAACAACAAAAATAAGACGGTGAACATGACACCAAAGCTCCTATCAGTTTATACGCTTCCCTTCTCCCAGCACAGTTAACTTTCGTCTATCACGTCTTTCCCAGACCACAGAAGGGCTGACTGAGGCGCATTAAAGAAAATGCCCCTAATAGTAAACCCGGGGTTCCTGGGATTGACCCAAGATGTATTTATTTTTCCTTGGAGCAGCAGCACAGACTGTGGACAGATGGCCAGCAACAAGACAAGATTTTTTTTTTCAATTTAATATCTACCATGTTGATAATAAATAGTCACAAGTTTTTTGAGTATAGGATTGGCTTTTATCCCCTCTAACAGTTAAAACCACAGCCTTCAGCCTTCTGCTTTTTTTTAATTTTTTCCTCTGCTGCTTGGGATTTTTCTTTTTCTAGTTCAGTCTAGTTTCCTAAATCATGTTGATTATAAAATAGAGTTGGATTTGATCTCAAGAGTATATGTTGTGGTTGTAAAACACTTTTTTATAACATGTCCGAAACTGGGCCAGGCGCAGTGGGTCGAGCCTGTAATTCCAGCACTCTGGGAGGCCAAGGTGGATGGATTGCCTGAGGTTAGGAGTTCAAGACCAGCCTAAGCCGGAGCAAGAACCCGTCTCTTAAAAAAAAATAGGAAAGAAAATAGCCAGGCATTGTGGTGGGCACCTGTAGTCCCAGTTACGGAGGAGGCTGAGGCAAGTGGATCACTTAAGCCCAAGAGTTTGAGGTTATTGTGAGCTATCATACCATGGCACTCTACCCAGGGTCACAGAGTGAGACTCTTGTCTAAAAAAAAAAAAAAAAAAAAAAAAGAAGTCCCAAACCTTTTGGCATAATATAATTAATCAGTCTTCTTTCATTTATTGATATCAGATAGCTTCGCAGCCTTCATCTAAAAAAGTGAACTATATGTGTAAGTTATTAAAAAATTTTTTTAATCTCCTGTAAGGATGAATAATTTAAAACTGTAATAAAATTGGTCACCTTCTACGGCATCACAAGTTAATTTATTGATTTTAAAAATGTGTTATCACTAAAGTATTGATGGAAGTACCTGGCATCTTTATAGTATTTTTCATCATATTTTGCAGACACTGTGCTAGTTTATTCCCTATGAATACAGTTAGTGCTATATTTATCTTGATACACTGCATTTAAAAAGCAAACATTAATTTTATAAATATGTAAGATTCCTGTGCTTTCTGAGCTAGAGAGAGACAAATTTCAGCTTAGAATTTACCCTTTTCATATATGCAGATACAACTCTGGATTTATTGGTCAGGTCTGGTTTATTTTCTCTTCTTTCAGGCGCTGTTGGAAGGAGAGTTATGACCCAGTGGTTAATTCAGAAACACAGAGGTGGCCAAACTAGTGTAGGCCCCATCTTGGCCTATAACCAGATTAAGCGACATTCTCAAGTGTTAAGCGCACGTTTAAACATACCCTTTGATGATTGTTGATTTGTTCCAGATGCCATAAAGAGAATGTGTATTACAGATCATGGCTTCTATGAAGATCAATTATGACTTTCCTCAAATTCTGAGTAGTGTTCGTGAATTGGTTTGTCTGTGTGTGACTTGTTTGTCTGTCTAAACACTGAATGTAGAGTGCAGAGACGTGAGGTCCTCTCTGTTTAAGGTATTTTTCCACACATGTTCTTCATTTGTGATTAATTTAAAACATTTTCCAGGATATTCTTTTTCAATAAAGGAGTAATTGAATTTAGGTTTTAATAAAAATATCATTTTATCTACAGATATTTCAAAATATATCTCTAAAAAATAGGTGCCTTAAAGAAACTTCTTTTTATAATTCTTCTACTGAGGACATTAATAATATGAATTGAAGCTTTGAAAGTTTAGAAATAGGCTGGGCATGGTGGCTCATGCCTGTAACCTTAGCACTTGGGAGGCTGAGGTGGATGGATTGCCTGAGCTCATAGGTTCAAGGACAGCCTGAGCCAGAGCAAGACCCTTCTAAAAAATAGCCAGGCGTTATGGCGGGCACCTATAGTCCCAGCTACTTCGGAGGCTGAGGCAAGAGGATCACCTAAACCCAAGAATTTGAGGTTGCTGTGAGCTAAGATGCCACGGCATTCTACCAACAGTGACCAAGTGAGAGTCTGTCTCAAAAAAAAAAAAAAAAGAAAGAAAGAAAAGAAAAGCTGAGAAATGAATTAGGCTGTAGTGATTATAAACAGCAAATTGATGTCTGGATGCTAGAGGCCTTGTCAATGACAGATGTGATTGTAATCATTGATGAAGAATGGGGGTTACCTAATAATAGGTCCTGTTGTGACTCTGGTATCATATAGAATATCTAATTCATAGGAATCATTTGATACCTGCACTGAGAAGCTGAGGGAAAAACTGGGAAGACTATTTTGAAAGAAGTGTTGAGTTATGTCAAAGGAGAGTGTTACAACTGAGAGTTCTTTACACTGTGATCCTACCAACCCTGTTAAATTCTGAATTTGAGTAAAAGCCCCTTATATATTTTCAGGTCCTATTCCTGTTACATAGTATTTCTGGAGAAATCCATGCTACTGTGTGCATTATTACTATTATTTATTATTATTATTATTATTATTTTTTGAGACAGAGCCTCAAGCTATCCCCCTGAGTAGAGTGCCATGGCATCACGCTCACAGCAACCTCCAACTCCTGGGCTCAAGCGAGTCTCCTGCCTCAGCCTCCCAAGTAGCTGGGACTACAGGTGCCCGCCACAATGCCCGGCCATTTTTTGGTTTCAGCCATCATTGTTGTTTGGTGGGCCCGGGCTGGGGATTCGAACCCACCACCTTAGGTGTATGTGGCTGGCGCCTTAGCCGCTTGAGCCACAGGCACTGAGCCTATTATTATTATTTTTAAGACAGAGTCTTATTCTGTTGCCCAGGCTGGGGTACCATGATATCATTGTAGTTCATTGAGACTTCCAATTCCTGGGCTCAAGTCATCCTCCTGCCCCAACCTCTTGAGTAGCTTGGACTACAGCTACAAAACACCACCATGCCTGGCTAATTTTTCTATTTTTTGTGGAGACTGGGTCTCACTGTGTTGTTTGGCCTGGTCTTGTGGTGAACCAGCACAGCAAAGGGGAGCGAACCAGAGTGGAACTGGTGGGGAATGAGGAAAATACAGCACAAGAGAAGACACAGAAACAAAGGATGGGACTGGGAGGGCTGACTGAGCCGATGGCTGCAGCCAGCCCCAAAGCACAAAATCAGCTTTATTTTATAGTAGCTTACTGGTCCAGGGGGGAAGTAACAAAGACAAAATGGGGAAGTAGCAGAAACAAAAGACATAGTTTGGGTCTTACAGAACAATAGGAAAATGTAAATGATTTAACAAAGGAAAATTATCTTGTTAATGGTTTCTGCTCAACTTCGTTAGCATAGGACAAGGAGAAAGAAGAACGAGATCTCAAGGATTTCTGCATAGATAACTAAAGAAAGAAAGGGCTACGTGACTTCTGGCAGAGGGAGCATGAAGAAAGGAAAATGGCTGTTTCCGGAGTGGAGGAGAAGCAGTTGGGGGTTCATTCTCTGAATGTTCCCCAGGTTGTGAGGGCTCTGCCATCTCACAGCCCACTCTCTACATGGTCTCTTAACTCCTGGCCTGAAACGATCCTCCCACCTCACCTCCCAAAGTGCTGGGATTACAGGTGTGAACCACCGCACCAGCCACCTTGTAAACAACCTGTGTGTGAAAGAAGAAATCCTGAGAAAAATCAGAAATTATCTAAAGCTTAATAAAAATGAACATGCAACATACAAAAAAGTGAGTGATAAGCCAAAGCCTGTATTTAAAGATGATTTTTTTTTATGTTGTCAGTTATTTTTTATTTTAAACTCCTGGTCATTCTTAATTAAATGAGTTAGTGCATGTAAAATGACTGACACAGCGCCTGGCCAATAGTATCAATAAAGTATGGAATGCGTGGGCAGTGCCTGTAGCTCAGTGGGTAGGGCGCTGGCCACATACAGGCTGGCCAGTTCGAACTTGGTCCACCCTGGGCCTGCTAAAACAACAATGACAACTGCAACAACAACAACAAAAATAGGGTGGTGCCTGTGGCTCAGTGATTAGGGCACCAGCCCCATTTACCGAAGGTGGCAGGTTCAAACCCAGCCCCAGCCAAAAACTGACCAAAAAAAAAAAAAAAATCCAGGCACTATTGCTACTTGGGAGGCTGAGGCAAGAGAATTGCTTGAGCCCAAGAGTTGAGGTAGCTGTGAGCTGTGAAGCCATGGCACTTTACCCAGGGTGACAGCTTGAGATTCTGTCTCAAAAAAAAAAAAAAAAATATATATATGGAATGCATCACTGATTTACATGTCATTCTTGCACAGGGCCATGCTGATCTTCTCTGGATTGCTCTAGTTTTAGCGTATGTGCTGTTGAAGTGAGCACTAGAGAAGTTTAAAACACTAAATACCTATATTAGAAAAGAATATTTCAAATCAATTATCTTTAAAAACTAGAAAAGTAAATACAAACTTAACCAAAAATAAGCAGAAGTAAGTAAATAATGAAGACAAGAGCAAAGATCAAAGTAAGAGTAAACTAGAAAACAAACAAAAAAAAACATGAGTGAAATTAAAAACTAGTTCCTTGGCTCAGCACCTATGGCTCAAACGGCTAAGGCACCAGCCACATACACCTGAGCTGGCAGGTTCAAATCCAGCCTAGGCCCGCCAAACAATAATGACGGCTGCAACCAAAAAATAGCTAGGTATTGTGGTAGGCACCTGTAATCCCAGCTACTTGGGAGGTGGAGGCAGGAGACTCGCTTGAGCCCAGGAGTTGGAGGTTGCTGTGAGCTGTGATGCCGCAGTACTCTACCCAGGGTGACAGCTTGAGGCTCTGTCTCAAAAACAAACAAACAAAAAAAACCTGGTTCCTTGAGAAGATCAATAAAATTGGTAAAACTTCAACCACACTGAACAAGCGGAAGTGAGAAAATACTGATGGCCAATATTATAAATGAAAAAGGGAATATCAGGGGCTGCACCAGTGGCTCAGGGAGTAGAGTGCTGGCCCCATATACCAAGGGTGGTGAGTTCAAACATGGCCCTGGCCAAACTGCAATAAAAAAATTAGCTGTGTGTCATGGCAGGCACCTGTAGTCTGATCTACGCTGGAGGCTGAGGCAAGAGAATTGCCTAAGCCCAGAACCTGGAGGTTGCTGTGAGCTGTGATAGCACAGCACTCTACCGAGGGCAACAAAGTGAGATTCTGTCTCTTAAAAAAAAAAAGGGAATATCAGTATAGATCCCACAAATTATGTTTATTACACATTCAATGATTCCATCCTTAATCTTGGTTTGCATCAGCACCAATATTTAAAGGATAATATTAGGCCAGGTGCAGTGACTCATGCCTATAATCCCAGCACTTGGGAGGCTTAGGAGGGTGGATTGTTTGAACTCACAGGGTGGAGACCAGTCTGAGCCAGAGTGAGACTGCATCTCTAAAAATGGTCATGTGTTGTGGCAGGCACCTATAGTCCCAGCTACTTGGGAAGCTGAGGCAAGAAAATGGCTTAAGGCCAGGAGTTTGAGGTTGCTGTGAGCTATGACACCACAGCATTCTACCAAGGGTGACAAAGTGAGACTCTTGTCTCAAAAAATAAATAAAAGATAATAAAAAGGATATAAAGTATATTGTGAACAACTTATATGAAATCAATAAATATCTAAAGATATACAAACTATCAAAGCTCACTCAAGAAGAAACAGAGTACATAAATTGCCCTATACTTATAAAAGTAACTAAATTTGTATTTAACTCGGCTCACACTGAGTTTATCTGACTCCAAGTCACTACAATGGGGAAATTAAGACTATTAAAAAAAAACTCTCCTATTATCCTACCTGTTTACCTTAAAATGTGTCTACAAGCCCATCTATCCACTTTTCCATTCCCTCTTGACTCTGAGAATAACGTGTTCACGTCCACTTACTTCCCCAGATACTTGGTTTTGTGTATGCAAACAGGATTAGTGAATTCTCAAATAGGAATAATATGAATCACAGAAAACTTCACAGAGGAGATAATGTTTTTGTGGATATTGAAAGGTAAGGATGAGAGTACTATGGAGAAAAAGTTTCCTGGTCATAGTGCTGTCTATGCCAGAGCCTTCTTGGCAGATTTCCAAAATGGCCTTCATTTGTTGCCAAGGTTACAGAGGAGATGATGGAAGCTACAGTCTGAGGTGCTTCATCTCTATAGCTAGAAAGCTGTAGGAAGCTGAGCTTAATTCAGGACTCATAGAAGGGTCACTGGGGGTAAGAATCTAATAGATAGTAAGTGTTTGGTCAGAGCAAACTCTTTAAAGAAAAATTTTAAGAACTTATCAGTATCAGGGGATTGGAGAACACATTTTGTTATAGAGATCAGACTATTTGGGGGTTCTAAAACATAAGAACTAATAAGAAGTGCAAATAAAGGGATTACCTGGAATCACTACTGGAATTGGGTTTATTTAAAATTTTTATAAATGAATGAAAACTTCAAATTTACAAATGATATTTTTCTAGGCGAAAAGATACCAAGTACGTAAGGAAAATCTGAGGCCTTATCTCAGAGGCTGGGTTAAAGGACAGGAAAGTGCAGATGTTTCTGATGAACATCAGCTACCATGAATTTAGATAAACTAATTTAAACTATATTTATAAATGATGAATTTCAGCATTCAGTCACACTTCTGGAAAGGAATCCAGGAGTTGTTGTAGACTATTCCTGTCCTCCTGTTTCTAAAAGAAAAATGAATTGAATTGAAAAGGAGAGAAAAGAGACAGAAAACTTTGCCTGTATACCTATAAAAATATTTTTTTAAATTAAATGATAACTATGTACATTTATGCAATTCTGGGGTACAGTGTGGTGTTTTCATATACAATTTGAAATATTTTCATCACACTGGTTAACATAGCCTTCATGTCATTTTCTTAGTTATTGTGTTAAGACGTTCATATTCTACTCTTAGAAAGATTCACTTGTAACTTTGTAAGATAAACCATAGAAGTGATCTCTCCAATGACCCTCCCTCTACCCATTCCCCACACCCTTCCCCCCCATATTCTTAGGCTGTTATTAGGTTATAGATTTCATAAGAAAGCTATAAATTAAAACTTAGATGTTTTAATGAGTACCTTAAAAATTACCATCCAAAAATTTGTGAACAAGTTAAAAGGGGAAATCTTCCCTATTCTAAAACAATTCACTAGTATTAAGTTATAAACTCTCTACTTAGCAGATTAAACCAAAAAAATTAGGTTAATCTATCAATATTTAGATTGCATTTTTATTTTTAAGAGCACAAAGGGAAAGGATTTACCTTTTAAACAGACTGCAGGCTCGGCGCCTATAGCTCAACCGGCTAAGGCGCTAGCCACGTACACCTAAGGTGGCGGGTTCGAATCCCCAGCCCAGACCCACCAAACAACAATGATGGCTGCAACCAAAAAATAGCCAGCCGTTGTGGCGGATGCCTGTGGTCCCAGCTACTTGGGAGGCAGAGGCAAGAGACTCGCTTGAGCCCAGGAGTTGGAGGTTGCTGTGAGCTATAATGCCACAGCACTCTACCCAGGGGGACAGTTTGAGGCTCTGTCTCAAAAAAAAAAAAAGACTGCAAATGTAAAAGAAAAGATATGTGTTGTTTATAGTAATGATTAATCCAATATTTGGATATTATGACTGAGTTGGATTTATGTAAAACAAAATCAAATTCTGATATATCAGAGGCTGTTCATATCTATACTCCAGAAAATAAGAATTTTACTTTACAACAAAAAAGAAAACAATGGGCAGTGCCTGTGGCTCAGTGGGTAGGGCGCCAGCCCCATATGCCAAGAGTGACAGGTTGAAACCCAGCCCTGGCCAAACTGCAAAACAAAAAAGTAGCTGGGCGTTGATGGTAGGCACCTGTAGTCCCAGGTACTCAGGAGGCTGAGGCAAGAGAATGGCCTAAGCCCAGGAACTGGAGGTTGCTGTGAGCTGTGATGCCACGCATTCTACCCAGGGCGATTAAGTAAAACTCTTTGTCTCAAAAAAAAATTTTTTTTTCTCAGTTTAGTTGAGTTTTAGAAGTTTAAGAGTATCCAAGGATAATAATTCCAAGAACCATGTAACTAAATAAAATCTTTACTACATATGTGCAAGTAACAATACTTGCCCAGAAACATTTCAGATATTAAGTCATAACTTTATCATCAAAGACTAGTAAGGCATAAAGTGACTCAGGATAGAATTGTAATAACTTTTGATGCAATATTCAATCTGTACTTTGGCACTTTTTGATAAAATGCCAATGGTTTCTACAATCCATCTAAGAACTTTTCCCATAATTCCCCTAATGTTTCAGGATCTAATCTGAAAGAAAATGAAATAAACAGATACAATGAAAATACACCAATCTTTGAAAAATTGATTCTCTACTGGCTGAAAAAAAGCACCCTTTAGAAACTTCTACTTCTCATCAAAATGGAGTAAGAGGAAGTAAATTTATCATCCCTCCTGCAACAACTGCAATGCCAGACAATACACATGAATCAACAAATTTCAGAGATCAAACACAACCAGTGTAGGAGGGTGGAAAACAAACAAGGTAGACCCTACATTTGTCTCAGCTTACTTCCTGGACAGCATGTGTAAGAGGCAACTCCAGTAAAGCAAGTGATCTCCCTGAGATCCAGGACAGAGAAAGTCAAAGGAAATTGAGGCAACTACAATTCAAGAGGCAAATAAGCAGAAAGAAGAGAAATAGAGATGTCTGAGGATCATCCCCCTCAAATTTTCACCTGAGTAATGATCAATACACACAGGTGAGGAACTGCCTGAGACAGGAAAACAAACCCACAAGGACTGTTGGGCAACAATCCCCAGATTCATGAAGAACCAAGGCTACAATGTATTCCTATACACCAGAGGCAGGACTAATGGTTTCTTCTTGAGCTGATGATAATGCTTTCAAGTCAATTACCGTAAATATTGCACAACTCTTCTGAATACACGGAATCCACTAAATGTGCGCTTTATTTATTTATTTATTTATTTAGAGACAGAGCCTCAAGCTATCCCCCTGGGTAGAGTGCTGAGGCATCACAGCTCACAGCAACCTCCAACTCCTGGGCTCTAGCGAGTCTCCTGCCTCAGCCTCCCAAGTAGTTGGGACCACAGGTGCCTGCCACAGTGCCCGCCTATTTTTTGGTTGCAGCTGTCATTGTTGGTTTGGCCCAGGCTGGATTCAAACAGGACACCTTAGGTATATATGGCTGGCGCCTTAGCCACTTAAGCCACAGGCGCTGAGCCTAAATGTGTACTTTAAATAGGTGAATCTCAAGCTACTACAGAAAAGAGAGAAAGGCAGAAAATTTCCTTATTTGATGAAAACTATAAATCCACAAATATAAAAGCTCACTGAATCCACCAAGAATTTTAAAAATCCATAAAAAGCAAAAAAGAAAATTACAGAAAGGCACATCTTAATCAAATAGCTTAAAACAAATAATAAAGAGAAAATCTAAAAAGCAGCCAGAGGGGAAAAACATTTCATTCAGAGGAGCACAGCTAAAATTCCAGCAGACTTCTCACTGTAAACAATGAAACAGAGATGACAGTGAAGCAAAATCTTTAATGTATTTAAAGGGAAGGAAAAAATCCTGCCAACCTAGCAAGTCAGCAAAATATCTTTCAAAAATGACAGCAAGTTAAATATTTTTTCTGATACAGGTTAAGCATCCCTAATGCAAAATACAAAGTGCTTCAAAATCTAAAACTTTTCAGTGCTGACATGAGATGGTTGACTTTGCTTTTGTTTGGCTCCACATACACAAACTGTTTCATGCACAAAATACTGTATAAAATTATCTTCAGGTTATGTATATAAGGTGTACATGAAACATAAATGGATTTCACGTTTAGACTTTGGTCCCCTCCCCAAGATATCTCATTATGTATATGAAATATTTGAAAATTTTAAAAAATCCCAAATCTGAAACACTTTTGGTCCCAAGCATTTCTGATTAGCATTACTCAACCTATTTAGGAAAGCTGAAAGAATTTGTTGCTAGCAGACCTACATGATAGGAAATTAAAAAAAAAATCTTTAGGCAGAAGACATAGAATACCAGATAGGAAATCTGCATTAATAGAAAGGAACAAAGAACACGAGAAATAGTAAATTATGTGGGTAAATGTAAGAGATACTTTTCTTACATATTCTAAATCTCTTTTAAAAGATAATTAACTATTTACCCGTTGGTGGCACTGCAAACTAAGATGGGAAGAAATGTGGAGAATCCTCAAAGAACTCAAATTAGATCTCCCATTTGACCCCATAATACCACTATTAGGCATCTACCCAGAAGAAAAATTCAAATCCTTTTATCATAAAGACATTTACACTGGATTGTTTATTGTAGCTCAATTGACAACTGCCCAAGATGTGGAAACAACCTAAATGCCCATCAACTCAGGAATGGGTTAACAAACTGTGGTACATGTATGCCATGGAATACTATTCAGCCATAAAAAGATGGTGACTTTACATCTTTTATGTAAACCTGGATGGAGTTGAAACACATTCTTCTCAGTAAAGTATCACAAGAATAGGAAAGCAAATATCCAATGTGCTCAATACTAATAATGAAGCCAGTAAATGATCTAATTCACACACATAGGAGAAAAACTCATTTCAATTCAAGTTGGGGGGGGAGAAACAAGGGAGGAGGGAAAAGGAGGGTTTGGGGTACTCCCACTTAATGAGCACAATGTAGGAGTATGTGGGACATCTTTTGGGTGTGAGACACAACTACAAGAGACTCTACCTAACAAATTCAAATATTATGACCTGGTTGTTTGTACCATCACATTAATCTGAAATTAAAAAAAAAGATGATTAACTATGTAAAGAAAAATTAGCAACAAAATAGTTAAGAGTTTATTTATAACATATGGAGACTTGATATAACAAAAGAATAAAGGATGGGAGGTAGAAACAAAAATGTATTGGCTTCTTATATTCAGTGTATGCATAATGGTGCATTATTACTTGAAAGTATACTGTGGTAAGTAAACACCATAAACCCTGTATTAACTAATTAAAGAATTACAGCAAAAAAAAAAAAAAGACAACAAAGGAGGTAAAATGGAATGCTTAAAAGAATACTCAATTGTTTCAAAACAAGGAAAAAAATAGAAGAAGTGGTATAAAAAAAAACTTAGAAGATAATATCTCCAGTAAACAAAAACCCAAATAGCAAGGTTTTTAAAATCCAACCATAAGAATAATTACATCATTAAAATTAAGTGGTCTAAACAACCCTATTAAAATGAACGTTGTCAGTTTGCATTTTAAAAGAAGCAAGACCCAATCATACACTGCCTATAGAAATGTACTTCAAAGATAAACATGAGTAAAATTAAGAGAATGAAGAAAGTTAAAATTATGCTAATACTAAGACAGAAATAGTTATAAATCTGACAAAGCATATTTCAGAGCAAAGAATAAAGAGGTAAAGAAAGACATTTCAGGCTCGGCGCCTATAGCTCAAGCGGCTAAGGCGCAAGCCACATACACCTAAGGTGGCGGGTTCGAATCCCTAGCCCGGACCCGCCAAACAACGATGGCTGCAACCAAAAAATAGCCGGGCGTTGTGGCGGGCGCCTGTGGTCCCAGCTACTTGGGAGGCGGAGGCAGGAGACTCGCTTGAGCCCAGGAGTTGGAGGTTGCTGTGAGCTGTAACGCCACGGCACTCTACCCGGGGGGGTGGGGTGGGGGGGACAGCTTGAGGCTCTGTCTCAAAAAAAAAAAAAAAAAACAAAAAAAAGAAAATCAAACAGAACAAAAAGTTCCTCTGAGAACAAAAGAAAAAAGTGACCTGCAACACAGCTTTCTTCAGTCAATGTAAATTAAGACTGAACTTATTTTCCTTTACCTTCTTCTGAAGCATTCTTAGAAGAATCTTCATTTTCCAAGTAGAGCAAATGATCAAAAAACAGTTACACATTGTCTTAAGATCAGGGGAGAGTATCACATATATAACGCAACTTGCCATCCCACCCGTTGCTAATGATAGGAAAAATGTGTATCTATTTATACGAGTATACAGTTGGCCCTTGAATTACACAAATTCACATGCAGGAGATTTCCTTCCACCTCTGCTACCCCTAAGACAGCAAGACCAACCCCCACTTCCTCCTCAGCCAGGAGCAAATGTGGAGATGACAAGGACAAGACTTTTCTGATGATCCATTTCCGCTTAGCCAACAGTAAACATATTTTCACCTCCTTATGATTTCCTTAATAGCATTTCTTTAGCTTACTTTATTGTACAGCATATATATAAATACACATAACATATAGAATATGTGTTAATTGACTGCTTATGTTATCAGTAAGCTTCTGGTCAACAGTAGGCTATTAATACACATACTTTAGTTTGGGGAAATCAAGTTACACATGATTTTTCACTGTGGGGGGGTTGATACCCCAGTCCCCATATTATTCAAGGTCAATATATTTATATACACACTATGGTAAAGAACACAGACACACACACACATGCTCTTCCATGCAGCCTATATTATCTGTCACAGATAAACCCTGATCTTGACACTACCTGTCAGGAAGTTAATAAATTAAACTTGCCTTCCCTTTGTAGTGGGGCTTAGTGAAGGTGCTAAGGGGACACTAGGGCAAATACATGAGCTGTCCAATTTTATTAGCATCAAATAAAAGACAACGGGCACTTCTTTTTTTTTTTTTTTTTGAGACAAAGCCTCAAGCTATCCCCCTGGGTAGAGTGCCATGGCATTACAGCTCACAGCAACCTCCAACTCCTGGGCTCAAGCGAGTCTCCTGCCTCAGCCTCCCAAGTAGCTGGGACTACAGGTGCCCGCCACAACGCCTGGCCATTTT
>CAUYTI010123206.1:0-24779 GCA_963575145.1 Galago senegalensis | reverse complement strand
CACAATAGAGAACAAATGGTTAGAAATATTTCATCATTTTGAAACAAACCATGCTCCATACAATAATGCACTAAAAATTGTGGAATACACGCTGTCCTTACCAGGAACTAATGCTGCGACTGAATGCATTTTTTCTATGGTAAATAAAGTGTGGACATCAGAAAAATCACCATTAAGTGTTGAGACTTTGAAAGCCATTTTATGTGTGAAATATAATTTAACAAATTCTTGTGAAAAATTTCATGACCTTTTAAACAACAACAGCAATCTACTAAAATAAATTCACTCAAATGAGAAATATGCCAAAGAATAAAATAATACTATACATAATTTTTAATGTATTATATTTGTAAATTGTACTTATGTTGAAATTAAAAAATATATATTACAATACTATTTTTGCGTTCTATGAAAATTTTTGTTGCTCCATATAGACCAAATTTTTAATTAGGAACCCTCACCCACCCCTACCCCCGTCAGTGGTGTCCCGCTTTACCAACGTTAAAATCTGGTCACCTTATGTACAAGACCCAGCCCACCGCCTCAATTCAGGGCCATTCTGCAGAGTCCTGCTTTTCCACCCACAGGTGTTTTCCCAGGGACAACCCTGCAGGAAATCTTGCTGTGAGTTTGCAGGGAGCCCAGCCCAAGGCGCTCCTCGTCTGAAGTCCCGGCCCTCCCCAGCTTCACCCCCTCCTACCCTAGGTCCCTCCGGCAGTAACAAACCAGCTGCCCAGAGGCCCAGCGTGGGCCTGAGCCTCCAGAGCACGGCAGCGGAGGGGCAGGGACCGCCGCTGCCTTCCTGGCCTCTGGCTGGGTGAGGCTGCTGCCACAGCCACAGGAGTCAGCTGGATGGCCGCGTGCTGTCGGTGGAGAGTCGCCAAAAGAATCAGTACAGGCGTTTGCTGTGCACAACCACAGAGGCCAGGTGGGGAACCAAAGGCTGGGGAGGGACAGCAGGAGGAGCCAGGAGGGCAACCCAGGAAGGTGCTGCCCAGCCTGGTTCTGCTGCGGGCCAGAATGCCCCTCCTGCCGTTTAAGAAATACAGGGTAAGCAACACTGGTTTCAGTGAGCTTTCCTTTTTTCATTCATACAGTCGTTTAACGTTTGCTTCAGCTTCTTTTGTGTTGAGCTCTGGGGTAAACCAGATCCAAGAGGGACTAAAACACAGTGCTTTCCATAGATCATTCACAGACCTCAGCTTTAATCAGATGGTCTGGTGCCAGAGACAGACAAGAACCCAGGCAATCCCAGCCAAGCACAGTGACAGGCAGTATGCACAATGGCTCTGAGCCTGGGCTCTGGAGCCAGAACACCCAGCTCCAGATCCTGTGTGACCTTGGGCAAATCACTTACCTTTCTGGGCCTCAGAGTCTTCACTTCATCTGTAAAATGGGCATGATAGCAGTGCTATTTCACACAAGGTTGGTGTGTGGTATAAATAGATTCATGGGTGAGAAGGACTTAGAATAGTGCCTGGTATAGAGTCCTGACTTTAGCTATTGTCAGTAATAGTGTGCTGAGGACATGTAAGAGGTCAGGGATCCACATAGAAAACTAACAACCTCTGGGGGCTGCAGCTTACCTGTCTCTAACCTGGGCAAATAGAGGATGCCACAGCCCTTCTAGTGCTGGAGCTGTGGGCTGGAGGTATCATCCACCGGGCACCTACTAAGCACCCAGAGTGCCAGACCCTAGGCACAGGAAGTAGGTAAGAGGGAACTTCTTCTAGCTTGGACATGTAGGATTTAGGGAGAGAGGGGGAACCCTGCTTCACTTGGCCTCTTGGGATGTTTGATGACATTTGACAGCCTGTTGCCAAGGGCATCAGCTGAGAATAGTCAGAGTGGTTTCTGTGCCCTGGCAGTGCCCTCCTCCACCCCACGGCCCCAGGGTCTCAGGGCTGCACCCTCTCTCTCCTCCCCACCCCAGCATTCTCCCCAACTCTGGGCCCATTTTTCTCTTCTCTTGGTAAATGCCACTGCCAGCCTGCGGTTTTGTACAGACATCTGCTCCCTTGGCCAGAAGGCCTATCAACTCCACAGCACATGCCAGTGGGGAACTTTCAGAGACTGTGGGCCAAGGCTTTGGGGAGCACAGTCCTGTCCATAAATGTTCAGGTCAGGAAAGGACACTGAATGACCCATGAAGAACACTGGAGCCGGCAGCCAGCGTGGCAGTTCCCCAGGGCAGTGGTGCAGGGGCCAGCTGGCAGCCCAACTCTGCACAAGGCAGACTTTACCCTACACTCAGACATCAACCAGAAGTTGGGGAGCAGGGGGACCCGGCTAACTGTAGAGAAGAGAGGAATGATGGAGCAAATTCCGAGGGATCCAGGGTGTCTCTTGTGTTATCTTACTTTCTGCCAGTCCTTGCCTTCTCCCTTCTCCCCATCTCCAATTTTAAAAAGGACAGAGGGTGGGGGGAAAGGGAGGGAACAAGACCTTGGAACAACCTAGTTACTAATTTCAATCCAAAACAGTGGATGTGAGTCCTGGCCAGCAGCCCTCAGCAACTTCCAGCTCGGCCACCCTGGGCTCCTAGGGCTGAAAATACCCGAGCATCTGATGAAGCAGCTGCAAGCTAAATTTAGGCCTGGCAAACCTGGGACTGGTTTGGGTGCTAAAAGCAGCAGAGCAGACCAAGGGATGCACCCATCTCAGCTGTGAGAGCCTCTGGCTACTGCAGTCAGGATGATGTCAACAATGACACCTGGGAGGGAAATAGAGGGAAGGAATGAAGGTGGAGTAGGACCCAAAACTCTTCTCATCGTACAGGAGCACTGACAGGACCCATCAGCCCAGGGCTGCTCTCAGTGTGCCCCAGGCAGGTAGCATCAATGAGTGAAGCACAAAGTTGTCCAGACACGGGTCTGGTGGGATTGTGATAAAGTGCAGTGCGAATGTCCTATTTAAAACCCCTGGGATGTAGTTTTTACATAACTTCATGTTAGCCTAACAAAACCCCGCATTTGATCTGCAGAACATATGCAGCATGACACCCAGGCTGAGTGGTGTGGAGTAGGCAACTCCATGGCCACCCTTTCACCAGGAGCCAGCCATTCTTTTCTTCCAAGCTTCTTGCTAAAATGCAAACAGACATGGTTTCAAGCTTTTTTAGCTAACTCAATTATTATTACTGATCCCTTTAAAAAAGAAAGAAAGAAAGGAAAAATAATGAGCATGTATGAATAAATTAACTAGTAAATTAGCATTTGTTAGTATGTTCAGAATCAACTAAATGTTACCTATATAAATTGTTGAATGCAGAGAACACTTGGCTTGGAGTCAGGCAAGCTTGGGTCTACATTCTGGCTCTGCCACCACTGGGAAATTAATTAACTTCCCTAAGCTGCAGCTTCGACTGTAGAATAGAAATACTATGCCTGCCTTGAATAAAGAGCAAATGAAATAACCCAGGACAGTGTTTGACATGAGATCATCCTTGCTCAATAAATGTCAGGTAAAATTTAATCACCTGAGACCTAAGGGGACAGGGACTAAGGGTAGGAGGGGAGAAAAGTGCTACGAGAGACCTTCACTAGTTCACAGCTGTCTTGGAGCCTGGAACCTGGACCCCAACCTGGGTTGGGCTTCATGTAGACACAAAAGGCTTCTCAACCATGTGGGGTCACACTGCCCCCCTGTGCCTGTTTGCAGCACTGCAGCTGCCCTTGAGCTGCCATTTGAGATGAATTATCAGGCCTGTAGACCGCGCACTTCACCATTGTTTTTACTCTGTTGGAACCCTCATGCTGCCTTGTGCTGAGCTAGGTGAGGCAATTATCTGAGGTTGTAATGAGCTGGCTTGTGTAATTGCCCAAGCAAGCTACCCCCACCGGTGAATCTGTGTTCAATTTTCCTGACCCAGCACTAACTCACAGATGGCCAGCCCTAATATATATACTGGAATCACCTGGAGGGATTTTAAGTACATTTTCATATACACCGCAATCCAGACCTATAGAATCCAAATCTCTGAGGATTGGTCTGGAGAATCCATAGCAAAAGAAAAAACTTCCTGAGGGCTCTCAAATTCAGCCAAAGTTGAAAGCACACTGCTTTAACTGCGTAAGGGGCTGGCCTCATCACATCTTGGGTCTGCCCCGGCTTTGTAAGCCATAGGTAGAACAAAGCAGTGCTCTCTGCACTGTGAGGCAGGATTCCCAGCAGCTGGAGATGTGAGGAGAGAGAAGGCACACACACACATATATGCACACACAGAGCGAGAAAGATGGTGAGGAAAAGAGAGGGGAGGGAAGGGGGGAGAGAGAGGGAAAGATAGAGATTGGAAAGAGATATGACACAGCCTTATGCTAATGACAACTTTCTCGTATGGCAAGAGACACCCTAAGCCAAATCAATGGACAAATATAAGATTAATTTAAAAAATGGTTCAGTGCAAGCAATTTGCAAAAAAAAAAAAAAAGGTCTTACATATTGACAAGGATACAAACAACACAATAGAGAAATGAGCAAAGACATGAAGAGAAGGTCCCAAGGACCAGTAAGTGAAAAGGTGCTCAAGTTCACAAGCAGTTTAAGAAATGCAGATCGTGACTTTATACACGTACCTATTAGGCTGGCAAAAAGCAGAAAGCCACTTACTTATTTCTGGATGGCATGTAGGAGAAAAGATGTCTTTAAATCTTAGTGGTTAGGGTGGCACCTGTGGCTCAAAAGGGTAGGGCACCGGCCCCATATGCCAGAGGTGGTGGGTTCAAACCCAACCCCGGCCAAAAAAAATAAATCTTAGTGGTTAAAAAATTGTAAATTGTCACTGAACTTTGAAAAGTTTTCTGAAACCATCTAACAAAGCTCTTCATTCAATCCACCTGTTCCATCTCTGGGACTTGATGCCCTAAAGATAAAAGCACCGGTACATGTTGATGCATGTACAGGAATGTTAACTAAAGCATTATCAGGTGGTAAAAACAATGGTACAAAGGGAAAGGCTGAACACGGTACTGCTGAATAAATA
This sequence comes from Galago senegalensis, assembly GCA_963575145.1. Classification (NCBI taxonomy): domain Eukaryota; kingdom Metazoa; phylum Chordata; class Mammalia; order Primates; family Galagidae; genus Galago; species Galago senegalensis. Next base: position 19,798 of record CAUYTI010123206.1, on the reverse strand, counting down.
TTGATACATCTGGCCCATTCTATGTACAATTAAGAAGAATGCGTAACAGCTGTACTGCAGTTGAAATTTAAGGGCTGAGGTATCATTGTGTGAAAAACAAGAACAGGACAAAAATATAATATTGTTCCATTTTTGTAAAACAGCGGCAGAAACTTATATTGTGTATGTGTGTGCAGGGTTGACATTTAGCCAGTATACACTGATAAAACCATAGTGGATGTTTCGGGTGGTGTTCGTTCTGTTTGGTACTGTGCCGCACTGTTATATATTTTGACAGTGGTATCACTGGGTTCATCAGTGGGATAGAAAACCATGCTCTTCCTATGAAGACGTAGCAGGTGGCAGGTGAAGGGAGAATGAATAGTTGCTAAATAAAACAGTCTCCCCCAGAGTTCTGCGGAGAGCGAGGCACAAGAGGGTGATCTCACCGTGCAGAGCTCCCATGACAAACGAGAGAGATTGAAGTGATGATGATGCTATGGGCGTGTTGCACAATTGGCCTTTGTCAGTGGAAGAGCACAAATAGCTCTTTCCTAACACATAATTCCAACAGCTCAGATACTTACTGGGGAGAGAGCGTACATTAGTGCAATATTTTTAGAAGGCTATTTGGCAATATAAAATGAAATATAAAATGCACATATTTTTGATCTATAATTTCTCTTCTAGATTAGAATCTGTCTGTGAATATACTAACCAAATGACATCACTCAATGTTTAGAAGAGGAAAGAAAAACTGGAAAAACCCTAAATATCAGAAGATGGTTACATAATTCATGCTACATCCATAAAATAGACCTTTCCACAATTGTTTAAAAGATTCAAGCACTCTATAGATAGAAATATCTATATTCTATTCTATTTCTATATTCTATATTCTATTCTATTTCTATCGATAGAAATACCTTCAAGATATATTATTAAAAATTGTTTAATCAAAGTTCAGAAAAATGAGCAAAGAGCACAAACAGGCAAGTCATAGAAGGGACAACCCAAATTGGCAATAAAAGGAAAACATGCTCTACCTCAATAGGCATTGGGAATTTCTAAGTATAGTAATAAGAACCATTTCACCCTTAGAAAATAAACGAAATTCCTTCTGATGATACTATTGTTGGCAAAAATGTGGACTAGCCAGAACTCTACTGATAGTATCATTCCCATAACAGCACTTGTCTCTTGGGAATTCTCCCCAACCAAGAGACTGCTGATGATATGGAAGGAATGAGACCTTTAATTTTCTCTTTTGATAGTTACAATAATGTAGATCAGATATAGGCTATGAATTTTAACAAAGCATTTGAGAAAGACTTTCATGGCATCCAGGGGGAGAATATGAACCTTTGAGGGCTAAAGATTAGGAGAACAATTAGGAACATCCATAATTGGCCAAATAAACAGAGTGCAGGTTGGTCAGTCAGCCAATGCCAGTCAAGGGGAGTCTGCACTGGTGTGCCACAAGTCTCTAGACTAGGCTCTTGTCATCTGGAGTGACAAAATAGAGGGCCTGCTTATCAAGTGGGCAGGGTCTTCATCCAACATAACACACATCCACCTGATTTGCTGGGAAAAGGAAAAACTTATAAAGATTGGTGAGACTAAATAAATGTGTCCACAAACAACAAAACAGAGTGTCATTAGCAGGGTTGACATTTGTGAAGCCAAGTATTTGGGTACAAATTTTGAATAGAACAAATGCAGAATAGTAGAGAGAAGATTTGTCAAACAGTTCACATAAAAAAGAACTGGGAAGATCCTTTCCTCATTAAAATATCGTTTTAAGTCAACAGTATAATGTGACTACGAAGAAAAAAGAAATTGTATGTATTTTCTTGATATAGCTTCTTTCTAAGCTATGTTACTAGAAGAGTTCAGAAATGGGTGAACTGATTAATTGCATCATTATCTGAAGTGCCATGTTCAGATGTGGTATCTACATTTAAAGAGCAACATTTCTATTGACAATTCATGAAAAAGTTACCATGCTCCAGGAATAAATAAAAAATAAAACAATATTATAAGCCTGTGCCATTTAATAGTCCTAACAGGTAGGCACTGAAAATCCCCATTTTACATAAGAAACTAAGGCTCAGACAGACCAAGGCAGCACAGCTTGCAAATGGCCCATCCAGGATTCAAACCCAGGTCCCTAAATCTGAAGCCCTAACCTTTGCCTATGATATTCTCCCACTCCCAGCTAGAGGTGGGAAGGCCAAGCTCAGGGGTAATGTGAGGACCGCTGGGAATGGGGCTCTGCAGCAGGCGCCTGAACATGTAGTGCCTGGCTCACATGGTACAGTTTTAAGAGGTGAACCCATCACTGGGCCTTGGAGGCCTATAGAAACTCATCAAAGCTTGGTCATGAAGATAGCAAATAAAAATTGAAACTATGAACAGCCATATAATGACAATTAACAGATAATCTCATGGAGGCACCTCCCACTGCCTCACCTAAGATGTCTGCACTCTCTCTGTCCCAGTACCTGGACTTTAGTTGAGCTTCATCAATAGTGAAACACAAGCCGATGGAACTTCCAGGTTATTTTTGGCCTAAGCTAGAGCATGGGGAGACTATGTAGACTGAGCTGGAACTCTCTAGTTAATAATTGCTCACATGTTTCCAAATCACCAAGGGAGCAGCGCAAAGAGAAATTAATGCTGAATGCTCCAGCCTCAAGTAGCCCATGTCAGTTTCATAAGCCTCTATCCAAGGAACGTGTCTTTGTCTAACGTAAAAAAAAAGTCACTGCCTCTTAGAGGGAGCTAGGCCTTGAGTCTGGAGTCCCCAGCCACCATTCTGCCTGCTAACAGAGGCCACACAGAGGAAAGCCCTGTGGGAGCACCCACTACCCAGTGCCACCTAACAAACTGCCCCCAAGGGGAACTGCTTAATGCCACACACATTTCTTATCTCACCTGTGCTGTGGGTCAGACATGCACTGAGGCTGCCATTAAGATAATGACCTAGGCTGGATGCAGTGGCTCACACCTGTAATCCTAACACTCTAGGAGACCAAGGCAGAAGGATCACCTGGGCTCAGGAACTCAAGACCAGCCTCAGCAGGAGTGACACCCTGTCTCTACAAAATAAATAGAAAAATTAGCCAGGTGTGGCTGCATGGGCCAGGTACTCCAGAGGCTGAGGCAGAAGGATCCCTTGAGCTGAAGAGTTTGAGGTTACTGTGAGCTACAATAACACCATTGCACTCTAGCCAGGGCAACGGAACACAACTCTCTCTCTAGAAGAAAAAAAGAAGAAGAAAAAGAAAAGGTATTGACCAGGACTCCAGTTCTCTCAAGGTTCTCCTAGGGGAAGAGCTGCCAGCCGGTGTCAGAGCACTTCTGAGCCACCCACAAGGTCATTGGCAGACCTTGGGGCCTTGCTGGCTGTGGCTCAGAGACATCAGTTTCCTGCCACCCAGGCCTCTCCATTGGGCTACTCCCTATACAGCAGCGTGATCCCTGAGGAGAGGGCTCTGTGAGAGACAGAGCACGTGATGGTAAGCAAGGCAGAAGCCACCATCTTTTTGCAACTTAATCTCAGAAACAGTATCTCACCATTTGGGCTGTTTGGCTAGCTGTTAAAAGCAAATTTCTAGGTCCAACCAAACTCAAGGGAAGGGAGTTACAGACAATGTGAATACCAGGAGGCAAGAATCATTAAAACTAATTTATAGAGTGCCTAACAATACAGTTTAAGCCTCTGGAGCCCTAAACACCTCCTGTTCTTTCCAGTTACGAGAGGTAACACCATCTCTCTGAAACTGGTTCCAGTTGAGTTTCTGTCTGGCCGTGTCGTCATGTGTTCCCCAAAGTGCCCTTCACTAACGCATTATTGTGCACCCTGAAGTCAAAGCATCATCTATAAAACCAGAGTGGGGAGCTGAGGGCAGGAGAGTGAGTTTTCCTGGAGTGGATGCCTAAACCCAGCAGAATTCTTTGCTGTCCTGTATGATCCTTGATGATATTTTTGGACTTATTCTGCCTGGATATAAAAATCTAGCATTCTGAGATTCTTCTCAGCTAATTTAGCATGCCTCTGTCAGTGTGAGAGCATGCCAAACTCAGAATTTTACTGCCAAAAATGACAGTGAATAGAATTAGACCATCAGGAGTGCAATTAGCTTAGACATGCTATTAACACCCCAACCATGAACACAGAAGGAGAAGCTGGAAAAAATGGAAAGTTAAAAGAAAAATAAGTTAGCTTTGTTAATGGCAAACAATAAGACAAATATCTACCCAAATCTGATGCTGTTTTTTTTTCTTATTTTCAATGTCAATTGCATGAAAATAATATCCATATACAAATGATGTAAAATTTGACCATCACTTGCATAATTTTAGCAAAAAGACAACCTACCTTGTGCCTCTAGATCAGGTGTCCTCAAACTACAGCCCAGGGGCCACATGCGGCCCACCAAGGACATTTATCCGGCCCGCCAGGTGTTTTTGCAACCGCTGCCTATCCTGCTTAGCAGCTGACTAGTCCTGGGGCCCGCAGTCCGGCCTTCAACAGTCTGAGGGACAGTGAACTGGTCCCCTGTTTAAAAAGTTTGAGGACCCATGCTCTAGATAATAAACTGTATGGTAGAAAATATTGAGATTTAAGAATTTTCCCTTCTGCATCTTTACATTGTATTTTCTTTAGCATGCAATAATGGTAGATAGTATCACTTAATTCCCAGACATTCAATCATGAGGAAAAAATCCAGATTAGTTGGTTTGCTTTATAAAATTATCATCTGTGTATTTATTGCCTATGAGTGTGTATACATACATATAAATACATATGTGTATATATATATATATGAAATCTTGCGGTGGTGCCCAGGATAGACAGCATAGCCATGGCTATTCACAGCTGTGATCATCTCAATCCTCCTGCCTCAGCCTCCTGAGTAGTTGGGACTACAGGTTCAAACCATCATGCCAGGTTATTAGATAAATTATTTTGAAATAAAATGTTCATTAATTATTTTTTTAACAAAAAGTGCTCTGTGCACAATGGTATTCCACTTTCCTTTAAATCAGGGGTTGTCAAATCAGGTGTGCTTCAAATCATTGGGGTGGAAGTGGAAACACAGACAGCTGGGCCCCACCCCCAAGTCTATGATTCAGTTGTTCTGGGGTGAGGGCCTGGAATCTGCATTTCTTACCAGTTCTGAAGTGAGGCTGCTACTGGTTGGGGACCATACCCTAAGAAGCGGTGTTCCAAGAGTCTAAAGGAGCTTGAGACCAGCCTGGGCAAGGGTGAGACCTCATCTGTACCAAAAATAGAAAAACTAGCTAGGCGTGGTGGCAGGCACCTGTAGTCCCAGCTACTTGGGAGGCTGAGGCAGGAGGATCTCGTTTGAGGTTGCTGTGAGCTATGATGATGCCACTGCACTCTACTCAGGGTGAGAGTGAGACTCTATCTCAAAAAAAAGAAAAAAAAAGAATCCAAAGATACTGGCTCCACCCTCAGGCCCTGGCTCGTTCCCGTGGCCTCTAGAATGCTTACCTTTCTCTGGCATTATTGGTTCTCTTTCAATTCTGACATTTCTCCTGGTCTCCAAGAAGGGGGCCCTATGTGTCTACCAACTTCCTCTGAGGACTTCAGATTTCCCTGACCCTGTTAGAAGAATCTCTACATTCTCACTTTAAAAGTGAGGTTATAGGTACCAGCTGACCTCCTGCTTAAGGCAAAGCACAGTAGGAAGTAGAAGACTTAGCTTAAAATATTAGCTATAGAGAATTTCAGTTGATTTACTGTATAGCCTAAGAACATTTTATTGCCTAGCTGATGTTGCATTAATTGAGTTAGGTTCCCTTTTTTTTTTTTATTGCAGTAAACAATTATTTGAGAAAAGAAAAGTGAAAAACCTCAAAAAAACTGGATAGTAGTGTCATTCAGGGGTAATAATTTCTTAAAGTAAATGTTTTTCATCTGTCTATAAATAATTTGTATTTAGACAGAGCCTAAACATAAAATCAGACTTCAAGGGGAAACCATATTCAAAACAGATGAAATATTTTATTTTATTACTTACACAACAAAGAAACAGGATCCAATATTTTATATGTCAGTCTAAGAAAATTTGAAGTCGTCATTACCTCTGAGTTAATAGAAAAAAAATTTAAAGGAATTCTATATTTTGTTGCCTTTATTCGCTGTACCAATAAAGCAAAATTTTCAGAATGGAAGACTGTAGACAATATTTAAATGGCTTTCTAATTAAAATATGGCAATATTGACTCCGACCTGCATTTGAAATGGCATTGATTTGTTGGGTTTTTGTTTGTTTTTTGCTTTGTTTCTTTCTTCTCCTATTTTAAAATTTCTCTTCTGCGATGAATAGTTAAATGTGCTGCCTAAAAATCATCTGGCAGAACTGCTGTATTTTCCATTCTGTTTATGATACTTAAAACTGTCGATTGTTGCAATTTATTATATGTAACCTGAGTGTCACTAGCAAGTACTTATTAATTCATTCATTCAGCACCTGGTAGGTACTGGAAACACAAACTGGAATCATAAATAGTCCCAGGCTCAAGGTGTCTATCCTCTTGTGACAGGGACAGCATGAATGGATGGCTACAAGGATGGAGGCTGAGGACCTAGGCTCGGGAGCCAGATCACTTGGGGGTTAGCTGGCACCGTGGGAGTGCATGCCAGCACCAGGCTGCATGTGCAGTGGGACGTGGGGAAAGGATGGAGGCTAGAAGGCCAACATTGAGAAGCAGGCTAAGGAGGAGAAGTGTGAGGAAGACAGGACCACAGAGGGACATGGTGAGGCACAGAGGCAATGTCATGAAGCCAAAGGAGCCATTGCCAGGAGGAGAAAGTGCTCGACAGTGTAAACTACCATGGGAGGCTCCGTGAAACATGGCCTGGAAAGAGTTGCTGGGATTTACTGATGGCCTTAGCAGAGGGAGTGTCAGTACAGAGAAGCAGGGAGGAAGCTCAATGCTGCATTGGATGAGCAAAGGAAAGATGATTTAGTGGAGATGAGAAGGGAGGAATTCTTCCCATACTAAAGAGATGATGATTTAAAAACCTTTTGACGTTTAAGAAAGTTTTCCCCATATTAGGGAAGGGCAGAGAGGCATTTGCTACCAATTAAATGCAATTTAATCTTCAGGCCCTGAGCCTGCCTGGACCTCTCCCAGGCCCTGTGCATACATGTGCACACATGGTCATGTGTTTGTACACAATTTGCAAAAACAAGATGCGTGTATTTAAGCTGCTATCATTTAAGACCGCTGTCTCTTTCCACTATGTCTTCTCTTCCGATTTCTCTTCCTATCAGTTATGTTGCAGCAGCCACAGGCTTTCAGGGGATTCAGCTAAAGAGAAGTTGAGGATATATTTGACTTGAGTTTAGTGGGATGCAATTATGTGGTTTGTGGTTACTTCCACTCAGAGTTAAGTTATGGTTAGCTGTCCCACCATAAGAATGGCTTCCAAGAGTTTTGCTACCACCCACTGCGCTTACTTACCTAGGGTTCCAAGTTGGTGGACCAGTCAGAGGCTATTTCACTAACTGGACATGCCTTATGGCACTCAGCTCTCAGAGTATGTGGGGAATAAAGGAGAAATTAAGTTTGAAATGTACAGAACCAGGCTGGGCTTGGTGGCTGACATCTGTAATCCTAGAACTCCAGGCGGTCGAGGTGGGTGGATTGCCTGAGCTCAGGAGTTCAAGACCAGCCTGAACAAGAGAGAAACCCCCTAGCTCTACTTAAAATAGAAAATCTAGCTGGACATTGTGGCAAGTGCCTATAGTCCCAGCTACTCCAAAAGTGGAGGTAAGAGGATCACTTGAATGTAGAAGTCTGAGGTAGCTGTGAGCTAAGATGATGCCACAGCCTCTAACCTGGGAAAACAGAGTGAGACTCTGTCTCAAAAAAAAAGGAATGAAAGAAATGTACAGAACCAGAAGCTAGAGGAAGGGAGGCTCTTTCAAGTTTCATAACACAGGCTCGGCGCCTATAGCTCAACTGGCTAAGGCGCCAGCCACGTACACCTAAGGTGGCGGGTTCTAATCCCCAGCCCAGACCCGCCAAACAACAATGATGGCTGCAACCAAAAAAAATAGCCGGCGTTGTGGCGGGTGCCTGTGGCCCCAGCTACTTGGGTGGCGGAGGCAGGAGACTCACTTGAGCCCGGGAGTTGGAGGTTGCTGTGAGCTGTAATGCCACAGCACTCTACCCAGGGGGACAGCTTGAGGCTCTGTCTCAAAAAAAAAATAAATAAATAAAGTTTCATAACACATAGGTTAGGAAATTTGGTAGAGGATTTCCCAAATTTTATAATTCTAAACTTCTAAATAACACTATCAACAACTGGTTATTAAGCTAAAAGTAGCTTTCTGAAACTCTGAAAAGTAAAAAAAGGAATCTTGATCAAACCATGCTAAAAGGAAGAAGAAAATGTATTTATCCATCCTTCCATCATCTCTCAGAAAATGATATTACAAAATCTTTTACATGTGACAAGGTGCTCAAAGAGTATGCAACCACAAATACATTTCAAAAAAAGTATTGTGGAGTTATGCTGGGCAATCAGTAAATGTATTATGTCGTTTGGCTAAATTTCTTTTAACATTTCTAGCATTCAGTAGCTTACACAATTTAATTTATGATACCTTTTGCATTCTAAATAAATATTTGCTTTTGTATCTAACTTTCATTCCCAATTTGTGTTCTTTGCCATAAAGGGCACTCACACACATACAATTCTACAACCTGCAGGCCTCACAAAATCTGGATCTGCTTCATGGTGTCCCTCCAGGGGATGACCCTTCGGGGAGTTTATCTATCCAAGGTAGAAGTCCTGCAACTTCTGAGGGAAACTCACTGAAAGATTCTGAACTTCTAGGAGCAGCCTTGTGTTAAGCACTGGGACCTCCCCGGGGAGGTTGCATGCCTTCATGCAAGGCAACGGAAGTGGCCTTCTCACCAGCATGGGTCAGGAGGACAATACCAATTCCGCAGGGCCCAGATCAGACAGGCAGGGTCCCCTGATGCAGTACCACAATAGGTGCTAAATTGAGTAGTGTTTCAAATATTCTTCTTGGAAGCCCAGGGATCTAGGGGTGGAGGCAGAGAAGTGTGAGGTTGAACCCAGTCTGACTGACTTTCCCCCAGACTTTGCTGCCCTGAGCTTACGTACTTACATGCTCATAGGCTCTCTCCCCCACAGGAAGGTAAGCTCCTGAAGGGCAGCAGATGTATTAAAACAGAAAATTAGAAACTTCAAAATTTCAATTCAGTCTTGGTTAAGATTGTAGTTGAAACCAGAGACTACATGTTCCAAAAATGGCTGGCAGGGAATTTTTTTTTTTTTTTTTTGAGACAGAGTCTCAAGCTGTCCCCCTGGGTAGAGTGCCGGGGCATTACAGCTCACAGCAACCTCCAACTCCTGGGCTCAAGCGAGTGTCTTGCCTCTGCCTCCCAAGTAGCTGGGACCACAGGCGCCCACCACAATGCCCGGCTATTTTTTGGTTGCAGCCGTCATTGTTGTTTGGCGGGTCCAGGCTGGGGATTTGAACCCGCCACCTTAGGTGTGCGTGGCTGGCGCCTTAGCCGGTTGAGCTATAGGCGCCAAGCCGCTAGCAAGGAATTTTAAGCAAATGAAAATACTATTACTGTAAGTAAGAGCTTTGAGAATACCAAGCCCAGAGCTAGTCCCAAAGACATCTATAAATGAATCTGAGCCAAGTTGGAGTGAGGGGCCTTTCAATCCACATCCTAAAACTGGATACTTTTTCCTAGCACTCTGGGAAGCCTGGGTGGGTGGATTGCCTGAGCTCAGGAGTTCCAGACAGCACAAGCAAAAGCGAAACCACATCTTTAAAAATAGCTAAGTGTTGTGGCAGAGGCCTGTAGTCTCAGCTACTTGGGAGGCTGCGGCAAGAGGGTTGCTTATGCCCAAGAGTTTGAGGTTGCTGTGAGCTATGACTCCATAGCACTCTACTGGGGGTGACAAAGTGAAACTCTATCTCAAAAAAAAAAAAAAATGGGTGTTTTGTTTGCTGCTAGCTTACTTGCAAAATTATATTTTAGCTGCCATTGTTTGTTACATAACCTTAACTTAGAGACTGTGAGGCTTGTTTTACTTTTTTTATGACTTGTTTTACTTTTTTACTTAGAAAATTGAATTTACAATTACATTAGTAATGTACATTAGTTATGGAAAATTTGGTTGTCATAAATCTTGCATTATTTTGCCCATTACCTATGCCTTTCCAATCTTAGTGCGGTTAACCAAGCCAGGATTATAAAAGTGGTATAGATTTACTCGAAGTTAGAGAAACAATATGAACTTTTCCTCTTCACGTAAGTCATCCAAGTTGGGCTGTGTGTTTCTTTGTTTTTTTTAACAAAGTAGTAGTAGAAGAAGAGTTTTTGAAGTCTGATGGAAGAGCTTTATTTCTTCTACCGCCTAACATCCCAGCATATAGGAGAATGTGGAGGTAGGCACTTAGTAAATCTTTGTTGACTGACTTAGTCATTGACTTCTCATTAACACTGTGAGACAAAGTATCTGTTATTATAGGGCTTAGCAGGAGGCCAAAACATCAGAGTAGAACGTTCCTTGAGTTTTCCTCCATTTTCCTCAAGCCTTTCATTTAAATGCCTAAAAATTCTTAAAAAGTTAACTTAGTATTACAAAGGAGGCTGAATTCAGTCAGAAATAACATGCGGTCATCAACCACATCCTTTTAAAACCTCTGGTCCCAAAAACTACTTCCAGCATACAATGGGTTAAATATGACACCGGAAGGAAGCAATAAATAAGGAGGCCACTGGAGGGCAGCAAAGAGCCAGGAATTTATTGCAGAGCCACACAGGCCTAGTGAGGTCGTGGGAATGACCTGGTTCCCATTTAGGCTGTTCCTATGAGCCAAAGGGCAGAGGTGAGAACATTGCTGCAAAGAGCTGATGAAGACAGAGCTGGGAACTTTTTAAAAAATGTAATCCAAAGCAGCAAAGCTAATAACATAGAAAACACTTAAAAGGCATGGATGCAGGAATCAGAGAACAGTAGTGTTACTAGAAGCGTCAGTATAGGAGTGAAAAGATCAAGGGTCAAAGAGAATATGCAAAAACAAGATCCCAAATCACCAGAAATTCAACAATCTGAGCACAGAAAGCAGAGGGCGCATGGTCCGTTCAACCTGGGCCGACCCTCTCTGCCTGCCTCTAATCCTCTATTGGGACACACACTCCTGCACTGTGTTCTGTGGTGAAGGGAAAACACTGACAGCATCTCAGATTCCTCCAACTGCCTGCACTGCCCTTCACCAAGATGGTGGCAGCTGCTCACTAACCACACCACCACAACCTCTCTACATCCCATTTTCTTCTGTTAGGTGGACACAGTAATGATAGCCGAGTGGCTTAAACATCATCTGTTAATTCTCACTCATCTGCCAGTCAACTAGGCAACTGGCTCGTCTAGGCCAGGTGTGACTGGGAGGTTCTGCTGGTCTCAGTTAGGCTCACTTGCACATCTGCAGCCAGCGAGGGATTGAATAATCCAGGCCACATTTAGCTGGGTCCTGCCTATCTTTTCATGTTGCTGGGATTAGCACACTAATCACAGCAACAACACAAGTACAAGACAGCAAGTGGAAACACACCAACACTCTTGAGGCCTAGACCCAAGACTGGAAGCATATCACTTTTGCCTCATTCTGTTGGCCAAACCCGGGTTCAAGGATGGAGAAATAGAATCTGCTAGCTGATAGACACTGTGTGTCTTTTTAAATCCCCACAACTACAGTTATGAATGCCCTCAGAACAAGGATTCCATCTGTCTTGTTCCATTTTACCACTGAGGAAACTAAGGTATGGAGAGGCCACATAGCTCTGAAGTATTAAAGGCAAGATGTCCATGTGGTTAGTCACTATACGGCATTATCTCTTCTACTAAAATATATGCAAGTTGGATGCTGTGGAAGATGCTGGGCCCCAAGTTGAACCTAAATATCATAATCCTATTTTTCCTAAGGCCAGAGTATATGAAGTTTATTATTGAATCAGATAGTAACGCAGAAAGGATGCATTAAGAAGACTACCTTTATTCAAAAGAGTAGAAGAGTTCATGAGACAAGCCGGAAGGGTCATCTGGTCCATCCGTCTGCCTGCAAGCCAGACTTCACACTAGCCTTATTAAGAACACTGCAGTCAGCAGTCAGCTGTGATTTTTAGTTCTTGGAGACTATTTCTGCAACCACCTATGGAAAATGCATGTCAGTGTCTCATAATTCCATCAGCAAATTTCCTTAATGTTAGACTTCAATCCTTCAGTTTGATTGCACTATGACTTGAATCAGCTCTCCTTTGTGCAGTTTAGATCAGAGGGTGCAAGCTGGCAGACTGAGAGCTGAAACCAGCCTGCAGACATATTTTGTTTTGCCTGCACTGACAAAAATGTTTAAATAATTGCCAACATTTAAAAATAGAGAGAGTCCTATTAAAAATCCCAGCTCTTCTTGAAATAAGATCCATGATAGCATTTGCTTATAAGCAGAATTACCTACTCTTTGAAAATTTGGTGGGAATCACCTATAAAACCATCTGAAATTGGTGTTTTCTTTAAGAGATGATATTAACAACTGACCCAACTTATTTGGTATATAGAACTATTCATTTTTCTATTTATTCTTGAGTTAATTTAAGTAAGTTTTATTTTTCTAAGAATGTAAGACTTTAACATAAGCCTTCAAATTTAGTGGCAAAAAGTTTATAATTTCCTTTTACCATCATAATGTCTGCAGCATCGTAGTTCTGTTTCCCTTTTCATTCTTACAATTGTGACTTATATCTTTTCTCTCTCTCTCTTTTTTTTTTTAGACAGAGTCTCACAATGTCGCCCTTGGTAGAGTGCTGTGACGTCACAGCTCACAGCAACCTCAAACTTAAGCAATTCTCTTGCCTCAGCCTCCCAAGTAGCTGGGACTACAGGTGCCTGCTTACAACATTTGGCTATATTTTGGTTGTAGTTGGCCCAGGCTGGATTCCAACCCACCAGCTCCAGTGTCTGTGGCTGATACCCTAGCTGCTGAGCTACAGGCGCCTAGCCTCTTTTCTCTTTTTTTATGAGATAATGTTACCTGAAGTCCATTTTACTTCTCTTTTGTGTGAGCCAGTTCTTGATTTTGTTTATCTTCTCTATTGCATTAGTATTTTCCATGTCAATAACACTGGTCTTATTATTTCTAAATTGTTATTTTCCTTTGAGTATGATATGCTAGGGTTGATCCTAAAATTTTTAAAGTTGACATTTTAGCTGATTGATGTTGAGCCTTTCTTTCTAATATAAACATTTAAGCTACCAATTTTGAATATTATTTTAGCTGTACCTCACTAATTTTGATATGTCATGTCTTATTGTTCAACTTTAAAAATTTTTAAATTTGCATTGAAACTTTTCCTCTTGACCCATGAATTGTGGTAGATAGGGTAAATTGGCCTTACCTAATTCATGTAAACCTCTTTCTGTACTACAGAAGTATCACAGAGGCTAAAAGGCTAAAAACTTCATAAGTCAGACTCCCTTGCAGCTACAGTTCTGAATGTGAGTTAGTTTCTTCCACTGGATGTATCTACACATAATTTGAAAGGTGTCACAGAATTAAACATCTTCCTGTTAACAAGCAAAGTCATGGAATATTTTTCTTCAGCAGTATTCCCATGTCTAGTCTCTCTGTTTTCTTGAGTGTTCACAGTTAGTTTTAATGGTGGTAGTACTGAATTCAGAGTTCTCATATCTAGTCTCTAGCTTGTTGGGGATGGAGAGATAGTTGTGACAACAACAGTTGCTATTTCCTCATCCCTGGTGCTATGGTCTAAATGTTTGTGTCCCCTCAAATTCATAGGTTGATTCCTAACTCCACTACAATAGTGTAAGACTCTAAGGTGGGGCCTTATAAGAGGTCAGTAGGTCATGAGGGCTCCCTCCCCACCCCTCATAAATAGGATTAGGGCCCTTAAAAAGAAGCCTGAAGGAGCTTGGTTACTCCTTCTACCTTGAGAGCACACACCCAGACATCACCATCTCTGAAGAGTGGGCCATCACTAGACATTAAAATTTTTAGTACCTTGTTCTGGGACTTCTCAGCCTCTAGAACTGTTTCTGTCATTTTCCAAAACTTACTGAGAGTGTTGTGTCTAAATCTTGTACTATAAAGATGGATTTGTCACTGTCTCCTGGTAGATTTGTCATTTTGATTAAAATATTGTGATGCTGTGCTACTAAGTACATACAAGTTTAAAATTACTTCCCAGTAAAGTTTATCTTTAGTCATTATGCAGTAAACAGCTTTTCTACCTTCTGACTCTGCACCTTCTTTCAATGTCCTTATGTCTCATTTAACAGCATGATTTTACTTATTTTAAATCCAATATGACATTCTTTATTTTGTATCGAGAGTATGATTAATTTTTTTGTTAGGATTAAAGGATAAATTTCAATTTATTTTTACCATCTTAGTGTTCATTTCTTACTGAACCTCGATTGTAAATCTATTGATGGTAGATTTCTTCCGATCTAATGATTGTTCTGCTCTTCCTCTCATCCCTCCTCTTGTTTTAATGATTACCCCTGGATGATTTAAGATGCATATTTGTATAGATTGAAGTTAATCAATATCTTTACCTTCCTCCCAAATAATATAAGATGGACAGAATGTTTGAACTCTAATCACACATGGATAATTTGTATGTTGTTTTTGCTCAGTATTTTTGTCCTATTTTGTTTTTCCCCACAAATATAGACTTATTAGTATTGTTATTTTAATGGATCAACATTAGTTTGTAAATACTCACACATTTTACCAGCATCTTTGTTCATCACTCTTTTTTGCCTTTCTGGAAATTTCTCTTTCTTCCTGAAATTCATCCTTGAATTTTCTTCTGGTGAAGATCTATTGATAAACTCAAATTTAGGTTCTCTGAAAAATCTCTTTATTTTATTCCAATACTTGAGATATATATCTTGTGAGTATGGAATTCTATTTTTTTTTTTTTGAGACAGAGCCTCAAACTGTCCCCCTGGGTAGAGTGCCCTGGCATCACAGATCACAGCAACCTCCAACACCTGGGCTCAAGCGAGACTCCTGCCTCCACCTCCCAAGTAGCCGGGACCACAGGTGCCCGCCACAGTGCCTGGCCATTTTTTGGAGCCATCATTGTTGTTTGGTAGGCCCGGGCTGGATTTGAACCCACCACCTTAGGTGTTTGTGGCTGATGCCTTAGCCACTTGAGCCACAGGCGCCGAGCCTGGAATTCTATTTTGAAAGTTAATGTCTACTAGAAAATTAAAACTATTATGATACTATTTCCTGGCTTTCATTTTTTGCTATTAAGAATAAACCTTCTCTAACAGAAAACCTGAATAGGCTAATAACAAGTAACAAGATTATATTAAGAATAGTAAGTAATAATAGGATTCCCAACAAAGAAAATACAAACACAAAGAAAAGGCTGAGACCAGAAGGCTTCACAACCAAGTTTTATCCACTTATAAAGAAGAACTAATACTAATCCTCCAACCTATTAAAAAAAAAATGAAGAGGTGAGGATTCTCCCTAACTCATTTCAAAGGCCAGCATCACCCTGATGCCAAAATCAGACGAGGACACAACAAAAAATAAACTACACACCAATATCCCAGTTGAATATACAAACAGATGCAAAAATCCTCAGCACAACACTAGCAAACCAAATCCATAATCACATCAAAGAGAGAATATACCATGACCAAGTGGGATTTGCCCCAGGGACGCAAAGATGGTTCAACATAAACAATTCAATAAATGTGGTATGGGACATTAACAGAATCAAGGACTAAAATTATATGATTATCTCAACAGATGAAGAAAAAAACATTTGATGAAATCCATCATCCCTATGTGATAAACAACTCTGAACAAACTCAACAAATAAAGCCCATATATGCCAGTCCCACAGCTAACATCATACTGAATGAGGAAAGTCTAAAAGGTAAAAGCCTTTCCTCTGAGAACTAGACCAAGAAATTATCCATAATGCAGATCAGAGGGATAAAGACACCAGACATGAGAGTGGTAATGAAACATGGAGGATAACAGATGACCAGCCAGAGTTGCAGAAGGAGACAGTCTCGGTGAGGCAACGTTTGGAGAGATAATGGCTGAGAATTTTCCAAATTGGATGAAAGCAACCAATGCTCAGATTCAGGAAGCCTATGAAACACCAAGTAATAGAGACAAATCTACCAAGATCAGATCACAAGCAAACCATAGCACATCATGACAAATAGAAGATCTTAAAAACTGTCATAGTAGGACGGCACCTGTGGCTCAGTGGGTAGGGTGCCGGCCCCATATACCAAGGGTGGCGGTTTCAAACTCAGCCCCGGCCAAACTGCAACAACAACAAAAAAAAAACCAGGTGTGGTGGTGGGCACCTGTAGTCTCAGCTGCTCGGGAGGCTGAGGCAAGAGAATCACCTAAGCCCAGGAGCTGGAGGTTGCTGTGAGCTGTGTGATGCCACAGCACTCTACTGAGGGTGATAAAGTGAGATTCTGTCTCTACAAAAATAAAAAAATAAAAAAAAAACAGCCATGGTAGAAAGAAATGGCAATTAGAGAACGCTAATTCTTTCAAAATTTGTTTTAATTGATACATAATATTTGTACATATGTGAGGTACATGTGATATTTTCTTAAATGCACAGAATGTGTAATGACCAAGTCAGGATATTAGGGTATCCATCACCTCAAGCATCTATCATTTCCATGTACTGGAAGGATTTCAAGTCCTGTCTTCTAGCTATTTTTGAAATGCACAATACAATGTTGTGAACTCTAGTCTGCTATCAAACATTAGAAATTATTTCTTCTAACTGTTTGTACTTATTAATTAACCTGTTTGTTTGTTTGTTTGGTTTGGGGGGGGTTGTTTGTTTGTTTTGGAGACAGAGTCTCACTATTGACCTGGGTAGAGTGCTGTGGCATCATAGCTCATAGCAACCTCAAGCTCTTGGGCTCATGCCATCCTCTTGCCTCAGCTGAGACCACAGGTGCCTGCCACAATGCCTGGCTAGTTTTTCTTTTTTTTTTTTTTTAGTAGAGATAGGGTCTTGCTCTTGCTCAGGGTGATCTCAAACTGCTGAGCTAAGGTGATTCACCCACCTTGACTTCCCAGAGTGTTAGGATTACAGGCATGAGCACTGCCTGAATAACCCAAGCCTCATTAACTAACCTTTTTTCAATTATTTCCCCCTGCTGTCCCATCTTCCCAGCCTCTGATGACTACCATTCCACTCTCTACCTCCATGAGATCAACTTGTTTAGCTCCCACCTATAAGTAAGTGTGAGATTTGTCTTTCTATGCATGGTTTATTTTACTTAACATGGAACTTCTAGTTCCATCCATGTTTATGACAATGACAGGATTTTATTATTTTTTATGGCTGAACAGTATTCTGCTATGTGTTTGTGTATGTGTGTGTATACAGAAGGTGCCAAAAAAATGTATACATATATTAAGAAAGGAGAAAATACAGTATTTAAATTGTTAATACTCAATACATACCAATAACAAAAGATGAATACAAGTCACATTTGAGCACTTCTTGTAATTGCAGAAGTCAAATGTGACTTGAGTATTATGCATTCAGATGTTGGTGAACACAGGTTGACTCCATATCATTGCCATTGTGACTAGTGCTGTGACAAACATGGTGGTGCAGATACCCTTCTGATATACTCATTTCCTTTCCTTTGGATGAATACCCAGCAGTGGGACTGTTGGATCTTATGGTAGCTCTATTTTTAGTTTTTTGAGAACTCCATAGTTTTATCCACAATGGTATACTAATTTATACTCCTACTAACAGTGTATAAAAGTTCCCTTTTCTCTGCAATCTTTCCAGCACATGTTCTTTTTTGTTGTTTTTTAATAGACTTCATAACTGGGCAAGATGATATTTCATTGTGGTTTTGATGTGCATTTCCCTGATGATTGGTTTTGTTGAGCATTTTTCCCACACCTGTTGGATATTTGTATGTATTCTTTTGAGAAATGTCTGTTTAGGTCCTTTGTCCACTTTTTAATGGAATTATTTGGGGGTTTTAACTGTTGAGTTGAGTTTCTTATATATTCTGGATATTGGTCCCATGTCAGATGAGTAGTTTGCATATATTTTCTCCCATTCAATAAGTTGTCTCTTCATTCTGTTGTTTCCTTTGTTGTATAAGAGCATTTTGGTTTAACATAATCTCATTTGTCTATTTTTAGGTTTGCTGCTTATGCTTTTAAGGTCTTAGCCATAAAATTTCTGCCTAGACCAATGTCTTGAGGTGTTTCTCCTATGTTTTCTTCTAGTAGTTTTATTCTTTGTGTCTTAGATTTAATCCACAATGAGGGGTTTTGTTTTGTTTTGTTTTGTTTTTGACCAGGGCTGGGTTTGAACCTGCCACCTCCAGCATATGGGGCTGGTGCCTTACCCTTTTGAGCCACAGGCACTGCCCAAGTTTATTTTTTGTATATAGTAAGCGATAGAGGGATAGTTTTATTCTTCTGTGAAGGGGTTTGGGGTCAACAGATAAGTGAGGAATTAAGGGGCTTGATACAGAGTCTGTGTTGGGGGACTGAGGAACTCTGGAAGGAGCCCTCCTGAGTAAACCTCGGGTCCGTATTTATAATCATAAAACAGAAAGTAGACAAAGACTGCTTGGCCAACATTCGCACTGATTAGGAAGGATGTGGAGAAGGTCAGGTAGAATGTCTCCACCTCCGTTTTTGCAAAACTGCAGACCTTGAGCACAACCTCTGCCTCCATGGTCAAGAGACCTTTGGAATCTAAAGAATCTTTCCCGTAACTATTATTGCCACACTTCACATAGGCATCCTCTCTTAGAGGCCATTTTTCTGATATCCTGCATGCACACAACTCACATGCCATTCTCTAGGTTTCTTAAGTAGGAAGCCAGTCTTTATGCTAAAGATCAAGGCTCAATTTCCCCTACACTTTTGTAAATGAATAGTTTTCTCAGCACCATTTATTGAAGAGGGTCTTCTTTCCACAATGTATATTCTTGGTGCTTTGTCAAAAATCAGTTCACAGTAAATACATGGATTTATTTCTGGGTTCTCTATTCTGTTCCATTGGTTTATGTGTCTGGTTTTAGACCATTACTATGTACCAGGCTGTTTGGGCTATTATAGCATTATATATATTTTTTATACTAAAAGAATAAAGATTTTTTATTAAGCATTGTAAGTTGCATTTAATAGCCTTCAGATACGCCACACCACAATCCATCAACAGTCAATCAAACCCAACAGCAGTTCATTCTTGCACAATCCATGAGTTAGGGCAAAACTCCCTTCAACTTACAGTAAGATCCTACTTAGCTCTTGCAGGCAGGGGTTGGGGGATTATACCTCATTTCTGATCACTAATACTAATGTGATGAAGAGCATCAGAAATATATAAAAACAAGTAGCATTAGATTTTAAAATGATGCTTCCTGCTTTGTTCTTTTTGTTCAACATTGCTTTGGCTGTTTTGGTTCTTTTTTTGGTTTCACATGCATTTTAGGGTTTTTTTCTATTTCTGTGGAAAATGTCATTGGTATTTTGATAAAGATTACATCAAATCTGCAGATTTCTTTGGATAGTATGATCATTTTGATGGCACTAGTTCTTTAAATCCATGAGCATGGGGTGGTTTTCCATTTGTTCATGTCCTCTTCAATTTCTTTTGTCAGTGTTTTGTCGTTTTTCTTTTCTTTCTTTCTTTTTTTTTTTTTTTTTGA
>CAUYTI010123205.1:0-25117 GCA_963575145.1 Galago senegalensis | reverse complement strand
ATGTCTTAACACAATAACTAAGAAAAAGAAACAATAAAATAAAATAAAAATTATCTAGTGTGCATGAGGATGTATGTGTGTGAGCTGTCTGATCAATATTATTCCTCCAATTAAACTTTTAGTCTTAGGAACTGTCATGTAAAACCGCAGGAAGTGATTTTGAAAATAAGTTTTTTGCATGCTCGTTATTCATCAGTCATAGATTTGAATGGTTCACGTGTGAGTGCCGTATCTTACCCATAAGAAAGTTAGGCAAAGCTGGATGAATGTTGAGGAAATGCGATAGCCTGATTATCTCCAGTATCTATGGGTATGAGGTGCTGGAGAGTGAGAGAGTCAATATGTACAGGACTATGTTTACGAACAAAAGTAGCAAGTCAAATAAAAGAAAAAAGTTCTTCTGTGCTAGGTGGCCAAGGTGAGGTCAGTATCAATATTGGCACTAGCACTGCCAAGTCCATGTTTTGCATGACGATAATTTAATCAAGATGTGTTGGTGACAAAGGGCTTATCAAAGATAGAATGTTTTAGTACACAGGTTGGTTTGTTTGACCAAAGTGACACACATCATCTTTCACAAAGCTACTGTAAAATTCATATCCGGCCTTGCAAAATGTTATGTTGACAGCAAAGACGGTGAGGTGTAAATTTATTGGACATTTGACATACTTATTACTCATCATTAAAAAAAGGGATTTCTTTGCTCAGGAAACAGGGAGGTTTATTCTCACCCTACAGAAGCAAAACGTATAATAGAAATTACTGTCACCTGAGAGCTCAAACACAAACTTAGGGAATCTGAGAATATTTTTACACTCAAGAACAGTATAAATATTGTCCCATTTTACTAATTGAAAACTAATAGATAATTAATTTTAAAAACATATCAACTTTTTTCCCTGCCTTTAGGCAACCATAATAGGCAACAGTCAGGCAAAGCCATTTATTATTAAACTTGGGAGTTCTGAGAAACCAAATGTCTCATACGTTTCGTATGTGAATGTATCTTTTTATTATTTATTCATTCATTCGATCTCTCCCAGATTTCCTGGGGGAGGTTTGCTCTTAAATTCTTCTTAAGAGAAGGGGGAAGAATGAATAGTTTTGACAAAATTCTATTTATAGCTTCTACAGGTGAGGACCATATTGAGCTGAGTTGTTAGCCGAGATAAAAAAAAAAAGAGTTATGAAATGTAACATTACTGCCATTGTTTGACTAAGAGGAAGTGTACCTGTTCATAGCATAGCGACAAAAGTTTTCCCAAGCAGTAAACTAAAAAAAGAAACTCGTCTACTGCTTTATGTCCACACGCACTTCACTTATATAACAGTCACTGTTGTCAGCAGAACGATCAAACCACCTGAGATACACATGAGAGAAGCAATGACATTCCTTGGTGAACTATTCTCAGATCTGTCCCGCATAGTGACTGGTTATAGGAAAGGAGAGGGCATTTATTTTTCATTCCCAGGCCTAATTAATGGTGAAATCTTTTGATCCAGACATAGCACACTGCCTAAATGAATGCCCCATCCACTAAGATTGGCTCCTTTGGGGAAACATTTCCAAACATCCTTAAGTGTGTGACTGATAAAGTGCAAAGTGCTTTTCCAACCATATTCAGCCCCCTGTGTGTACTCCCTGGCAATATGATTTGCTGAACTCTTACTCGGGAAGGTCTGTCTTAGCAGAGCCAAAACTGCTTCCTCGAAGCCTCCACTGATCCCTTAAAGTTTTAAATCTGAACCATACCAGCCATATCCATTTCTTCCTCTACAGTGCAGCCTTTCAACTACTTAGAGATGGTTGATCTAAGTGACAACTTCAGAATTTCAGGGCAAGGAGAGTTGAGGGGTGGCATTCTGATTGCTTAAGGGGACACCTCTATGTAGCAAGCATGTTGTTCTGTTGCCCATCGTGTACTTATTTGTGTTGACTTGGGCACAGAGGTATTATGGAGATTATGGGGCTGAGATTTAGCCTGTCCCACCGCAGTCATTCTGTGATTCCATCACCATCTGCCAAAAGAACTTGGAACTATACAAGCAGTGTTCACTGGGCTATGAGCAAATAGATTAGGATAACGCTACTTCTAGCAAATAGACTAGAGAGGTAATGTCTGAAGCCATCTGTAAGGACAAAGTTATATTCTAGGGAAAGAAACAAATTAAGGATTCAAGGTTCCTTGATTAAAACCCAGCTGTTATAGACTGTTTGGGTAGAAGAGGTGGACAGCCTGGAAAATAAAGTTCTCACAACTCCTAGACACCTTCCCTGATGTGGGCTGGATCCCAATGCCCAGGTTTGAGTGTAGTGTCAGCTCTTTATTGTTTGCAATGTTGGCTCTCACTGTTCATTACAAGATTCATCAATGACCTATTTTAGCTGTTGGGAGAGGAGGCAAAATTCCACTTTCTGATCTGTGAGTATCTTTCCTAATAGAAGCTCAGACCCATAATCGTATATTGACAATTCCAACAATGATAACAATCTCTTTGTTTGTATCACTTGACAGCATATAAGGGGCCTTGACATTCATTCCTCACAGCATCCTTAACAGCTCTGTGTCACACCAAAGTCATGGGTGGAAGAGGTGGCACGGCTTGCTTTCCGCTATGCCACTGACAAGTCGCTGTGGCCTCAGGAAAACTGAAGTCCCCCCTATGAAAGGCGTCTGTAGGGGAAGTTCAAAGGCAATATTTGGGTCATGGTGTTTGTGAGTAGAACTTTCTCTCCGAAGGAGCGAAGGAGTTAAAGTGTGAAGCCGGAAGAGGGCAGAGAGTCGAGAGGAGGTGGCCGCTCTGGGGAAGTGGTCCAGCCATCCGTCTGGGGCGCTCTGGACTTTCTTGTTCTCTCTTTCACTGCCATCTTTTCTCCGATCCACTTTAACTTTAAAATTAACAAAGGTCAGGCAGCGCCTGTGGCTCAGTGACTAGGGCACTGACCCCATATACCAAGGGTGGCAGGTTCAAACCCAGCCTGGGCCAAACTACAACAAAAAAGTAGCCAGGCATTGTGGTGGGCACCTGTAGTCTCAGTTACTCGGGTGGCTGAGGCAAGAGAATCGCCTAAGCCCAAGAGCTGGAGGTTGCTGTGAGCTGTGACGCCACAGCACTTTATCGAAGGTGACAAAGTGAGACCCTGTCTCAAAAATAAATAAATGAAATTAAATTAACAAAGGTCAGAAGCTCTTGTTGTCCTTCCCTATGAAGTTCTGAGGCAGAAGACCCAGATCAGCTCTACTCCAGGCTTTGGGAAGCTCTTTTGCACCTGTGCAAAGCAGCTTGCTCTGCCTGGTCCCAGTTTTCCTCCGCAGAGTGTATAGGTTTGGAAAGCTACTGAGTGGTCGTAGGCAGAGATGCACTGGCAGAATGTTCAACGACGACAATAATGACATAACAAAGAAGAGGAAAACGAGAAAAAGAAAGGAAAAGAAGTCCTGATTTGTACCGTTTGTCAAAGTCTGTGGTGTAAATGCTCTCGCTGTGGCTCATTTTAAGCTACCGACTTGACACCAACTAGCTAGCAAAATTCCACTGTCGGTTTTTACAAGCCTGTGTGTGTGTATGCAGGTACACTCACACACATAAAAATTCCCCACAAGATTCATGAGCTCTCACCAAAGTAGTATAAATGTTAACAGGTTGGGCTTTATAAGGAAATAGACCTAAATTTGATTCCCAGAGCTTTCCCTTAGGCAAGACGCTTAAACTCTAAGTGTCCTGTCTGTAAATTAGGGATATTAATAAGCACCCAATAGGGTGGGTCTAAAGATTAAATAAGGTAGTAGTGGCTTAAAGTTTGTTAAGATCCAATAAGTAATGGCTGCAGTTTTTATTTCCCCTACACCCGCCTAGGTAAATTCTCCACTGCTGTCAACATCTTTCCTTCCTGTTCTTTGTGGACACTTGGGGAATAAGCTGCCAAGTACATATTGGGGGCGGGGGTGACATTTATTTGGTTCCTGTTTAAACTGATTGATAGGGGTGTTGATAATCTTGTGGATTTTTATTTAAATAATTTTCCCACACGTTCAAATATAATAATATACCTGTCACCCCGTCCAGGCCTGGGAACAGATCTTATCTGCTTTGTTACAAAATGGCCCCTGCCTGAGTAAATACAAATAGAGAATGGGGAGGCGGAACAGAGTCCAGGGTTTGAAACCTAATTCGCTGAGGCAAGCAGGCAACATGGCTGCCAGGCAAAGCAGTGCTGAACTATTTTGATCACAAAAAGCAATGATTCTGAAGTCTCTAAAATTCAAATACAACATTGTTAAATTGTCCCAGAGGCTAACTTGGATCTTTAAAGTACAAGAGTATCGGTGACTATGACTATTTAAAAACTAAAACTGTCTCTGGGAACCCAGGGTAGATAGAGGTCACTGTCTGTCTTTCTCTACAACTGGATAAAAATCACTTTTAAAAAAATGAGCTTTTGGTTTTATCAGTGTATTTCACGCACAGAGCTAAAAGAATCAGATAATTCCACAGGCAAATAACATTTACCTCTTTTAGCTTATTTTGTCTCCATATCCTCCAGATAACATCTCATAATGCCACTTCTTAATTTTTATTTTAGTTTAGAAATTAGAAATTAGCTTCCCTTTATTGGAATGAGGATTTAGCTGTCTTTCACGCTCTGCTCCAGCTAATTCCCTACTCACACAGAATGGCAATATTTTAACTGTGGCTCAATCCATTTTCAATATTTATATTTTAATGATCAAAGAAGTGCTATTTATTTATAGTGCTATATGTTTATTGTATAGTAGATTTCCTTCCTTGGACAGTCCTTTGGTTTTCCAATTTTTTTTAAAATTTAATTTTTCTAGTATGTATCACGAATGTACTCCCTAAAATATCCCAAGCTGTGAAAGACCTTCTTTTAATACGTTGAAGTTTGGTAGGTAATTACTGACTTCATCTAGAAGGAATACCCCAGAGCCTTCTAAACAGGTCTTAAGTAGACAGATTATTCTCTAGACCTCTTACAATAGTTGACATTTGGGATCTTCTCTGGCGCTCCTCTTGGGGACTTCTGTTTGTTTATATCCTGTGTTGGATCCAGCATTTCCCGGGTTCCACTTCTTTCTTTGTTTTCTTCCTCCGTGAAAGGAAATCCTCGGTAAGTTTTTGAGAACTTTTAAGTTGAAGAGACTTTTATTTCACTATCCCACTTAGGGATGGTTTGGCCAGATAGAAGGGTTTCAGCTCCTAGTCAACTTTGAATACATTGTTCAGTTTTCTTTTAGCTTTTAGAGTCGCTTTGAAAAACATCTATTACCTTTCTGGCTTTTGATTCTTTGCATGAAAACATTTTTTTTCCTTCCTTTTTCTGAAAAGCTTCAGAGCTTTGCTTTGCGGCCAGTCCTTTAAAGCTTGATGATGTGTTTTGATGTGGGTGCATGTTCCTTCTGATGGAATGCCCACTCACCCCGAACACGCCATGCTTGAATTCAGAAATTCTGTTCTCGGGTTATTTCTTTAACAATGTCTTACTTTCTGTTTTACCTATTCCCTTTTCAAATTTTACTATTTCCATTGTTATACCTTCCGAAATGGTTCATTGATTTTCTTCTTCCATTTTCCATCTTTTTATCTTTCTCTCTCTCTGTTTTCTGTGTGATTTCCTCAGAATTATTTAGAAATCTTCCCATGTAGTGTTTTCCACATAGACAATAGTATGTAGCGTTTTCCAGTGTTTGGAGCATATTAATAACAGTTTTTAAAAATTTTTTATGTCCCTACTTGAGCCAGGTTTCTCGTTTGACTGTTCATGTTGATCTCTGTATTTCAAAATACTTTCCCCAAATATCTCAGATTTAAGTGTGGGACACTAAATAGCTAATAGTGGAGATGGAAGAACTCTCCATGGGCGGCTGTACAGGTTGAGCCATTTCATACCCCAATGCCAGATTTCTTTCTCTTGGGATAAGCAGATTCCCCAGAAAAGCCTCCTTCAGCCTTTGCCCTGGGGTTCTCATCCTGGATCCCTGCATCCAGGAGAAAGTCTGAATATTTCCGTATGTGCTGTGTACACGTTTACTCATTAACACCTTTTTTAATTCAAAGACCCCTTTCTAGGATACTTTTCAACCCCGCCCAATATTCTCTGATCTTGAGATCTGCTATTTTCTCTCGTAAGAGGGAAAAACCTCCAATATTTTGCCAAGGTGTGATGGTAGCAGTCCCTTAGCTATGTGGTCTCACTGGTTTTCAAATACAATTTCAGCCAGTTCTGCTTGGACCTCCCTTTTTTGAAGTACCTAATGGTATCAAGCAGGAGGCAGAGGGGGGGGTTGCAGTGCAAATTGGGTATCTTTTCTGCTTTCTCTTGCTTACATTTGAATTATAAACTGTTGGCTTATAATTCTACTTTACCGGGTCTGGTGATTCAGTTCCCCTCTGCTTTAAATTTTGATTTTCTCCTGTTTTCTTTACCTTTCTGAGTTTCTGTGTCTATTTTTAGTCCTAAACTATTGTTCAAATGGAGTTTTGAGACAGAAGGAGAGGGAAATGCCTGTGTAAAATGCACCCCCCCCCCAACTGGAAGTTTGTATTTACATTCGAACATCATGTTTCCTCAGTTGCTTTCAGTGCATTTTCCACCTTTTCATTTTAATTCTTCTCCTTCCACTCTGTTCTTATCTTTAATGTCTGATTCAACCTCATGAATGAAGTAGCTATAGATGGCCAACCCTGTGCTGAGTACTGTGGGTGCAGCAACACAAGAATCAGACCCCCCCCCCAGTAATTTTGGTGGTGATAATAAGAAGAAAGTCCTAAGACAGTTTGAAGCCATCTTTTTTGCAGAGCTTAATTATATCATCCTGTTTTTCTCTCTTTCCCCGTCTCTCTTAAATTAACCATCTCCCTTTGGGTTCATTTAAAATTACAAAAATGTTTGCTATTTTTCTGTGTCTTTCAACACCTACAGTGTAAAAATAAGCCCCCTTTCCTTTTATATTCTGCATTTTCTTATACTTTGGCTCCAATATTCGTCACTATCTCTGCCATGCTTTGTCTCCTTCCACTTCATCCCTGCTTTGAACTGTGCTTAATGCATCTTCTTGCTGCTTTTCTCACATGACACACACGTCCCATGCAAACAACATTTAAGAAAAGTCTGTTCCTTTCATCTTTCTATCTGCCGTGCCTCACTGCAAGCAAAGATAAACAGAGAAAGCCCTTGCTTGACAAAAGTGCTTTCTTTAGTAGGAAGATGGATATGTAGCAAGTTAAAGCAGTATAGTATGTGTGCTAATACATGCAATTAGAGTTGGCTATTTATTCTTTAGTTCCAGGAAAGCTGCCTGGAGATGGCAGGAACTGAGCTATTTTGAAGAATAATTAGAAGTCAGCTAGATTCCTTCTGTTATGATCTCATATACTCAATTCGTATGTTAGCTTCCTTACCCTGCTGTAAGCATATTAACACAGGGAAAGTATGAATACTGCTTAGCACAGCACCTGGCACATAGTAGAAGCTCAATAAATACTGAATGGGTGAAAGATTTAAAAGGAACAGAAATTAGAAGCAAATCAACATGGCTGTCTGAACTTTCCCTGAAGTAAATAGGTAAGTAAATGAAACCAATACTGTAATCTGACTGTCCTGTGAAAATTTTGATTAAGTAGCTCTAGTTATTTATTGTTATATTCTTTTCTAAAGGAATCACTTTTTAAAAAAAATCATATTTACTTTCCCAAACTATCTGGCAGCTGTCCACTAGCTTGACTGGAATGTACTGTAATTGATAAAACCTTGCAAGACACTCAGCTGTTTCTTTTCGTCCAAGAAGAGATTCTAATTATTGCAGTTTGCAGGCACACAGAAAAATGCAGTGGTTTAATTCAAGATTCAGAGCTGACCTTGGTGCAAAGCTGGAAACAGTAGGAAATAACACTAGAAATTGAGACTGTGCTAGTCTGAGTCACTCAGAAAGAACCTGGGCTGCGAACCCTGGTTACTCAGCTAACGGGGCACATGCAGGCAAAAAAAATACCTGCTAAGTTTGCTCGTTTGTAAAGGGAATTGCTGATCTAGAATGCAGTTCCTTATACTCATTTCTTTTCTTTTTTTTTGAGACAGAGCCTCAAGCTGTCCCCCTGGGTAGACTGCTGTGGCATCACAGCTCACAGCAACCTCCAACTCCTGGGCTCAAGTGAGTCTTCTGCCTCAGCCTCCTGAGTAGCTGGGACCACAGGCGCCTGCCACAACGCCTGGCCATTTTTTGGTTGCAGCCGTCATTGTTGTTTCGGTGGGCCTGGGCTGGATTCGCACCTGCCACCTTAGTTGTATGTGGCTGGCGCCTTAGCCACTTGAGCCACAGGCACCGAACCCCTATACTCATTTCAATTCACAGTTGTACCTCAGATCTTATAAAGGCAACAGAAATAACATTTGAGGATGACTGAGTCCACACAGGAAACTCAGAATCGACACACGCTATTATACCATTAACTTAACTATAAAAATCTAGAGCAAGTGGCCAGTCACCAATAGGGTTCTAGTGCCAACTTGCGAGTCCTGTTCCTCAAAACTTTGAAGTCCTCTGCTAACAGTGCTAAATAAAAATAGTTCTATTCAGGTTTAGTTGGAATGACTGCCATGCACCAGTGGGTCCTGATGACCCTCCTTTAAGGAGGCCACTAATTGTGGGCATGCAGACCTGCATGTGGCCCTCACCGGAGGGCCCTCACCCCCTTGGATGAGATAGGCAGTCTCAACCTCACTGCAGACCCCACTAGGCTCCCTTTGCTATCTGGACTCCAAAGATATTTGAGTTTTCCATCCCTTATTATTGAACTATTTGCCCCCTATGTTTGTATGATCTATAGGACATCCAGGGCTTTCATTAATAGTTTAATTATTTTTTTATTTTTTTAATACACATAGATCATGAATACATTCATGCATATGTGGGGTACAATGTGCTGATTTCTTTTATACAATCTAATGTGGTTACATTAAGCCAATCAACATAGCTTTCACCTCATTTACTTGATTATTGTGCCAAAACATCTATGTTCTACATTTCACAGATTTGACGTGTACCCTTGCATGTGTTCCATAGGTGTGATCCGCCTTTTACCCTCCCTCTGTCGAACCTCCCCCCTCCCCTCCCCTCCCACTCCACTTCTCTTCATCATCTTGGGCTATAGTTGTGTTCTATTTTGGGGTATATGTATACCATGGAATACCATGCAGCCTTAAAAAAGATGAAGCCTGTGTCTCTTTTATGTTTACATGGAGGGATCTGGAACATATCCTCCTGAGTAAAGTGTCTCAAGAATGGAAGAAAAAGTATCCAATATTCTCAGTACTCCTATGAAACCTACTTATATTTATCCACACATTTCTTGTAAAAAATAGAACAATAGTTCAATTTTTAAAAATCATTTTGTTTAATGCTGAATTGTGCATAATATGCACTGCATAGCACTACAACACTGGTTCTGAGTTTGAAGCCCAGTGTCACCTTGCTAGCTAAGAGATCTTAGGAGGTAAGTTCCTTAGCCTCTGAGCTTACTGTTGTCATAAACTCGATTTTGTTTCTAATTTTCACAAATTAAAAATATGAATATAAATACCCATATAACTTGTTAGGTCTACAGACAGAACAGGATGATCCATGGACATTCAATATTAATGCCTTCATTTTTTTACTCTTTCTATAGTTGCCATCATTTTTATGTTATTTTCTCATCATTTTTTATATTATGTTGTCATCATTTTTTACATTATGTTGTCAACAATCTTAGCAGAAGTTTTCTGCCTATACATGCCCATTAGCTGAGTAACCAGGGTTTGCAAGCCATTTGACATTACTATTATATTATTATTATATATTTCGTTATTAATTTATTATTTTGTAGTTTCTTATCCTAGGTGGAGAGGATTAAAACAAATTTAATAAGATAAGATGTTTGAATTTAAACAACTCACACTTTAGTAGCAAAGAGATACAAACACCATAACAAGTGTGATAAGAGATGCATTTCTGAGACCCATAGGAACAGGAGCAGACTTACAGAAGGAGAAGAAGGAAAAGGGGAAGGGTTAGGGGCCCCATAGCCCGGGTGAGATCCCAGAGTTGCCACTCTTGTTTTGGCCCAATGAATAAGGTATCTGTGCTAGAGTCAATCTCCTGTTTTTTGAATATGCTCCATCTTGTCTGTCTACGAGCTCACTTTTGTATGTCTAAAGTAATTGTCCTTATCTCAACATTTAATCAGTAATGTTCAGGAAAATATTTAGAAGTTGAAGAAGGTAAAAAATGAAATCATGGTTTCTACTCTTATGCTTTAGTACATTTCTTTTCAGTCTTTTTTTCCCCCCCTGTACCATGGGTTTGGGCCATACTTTATGAAAGAGATGCTTTATGGCCACTAGGCCTGCTGACCAGAGTGTCTTGTTTCCCAGGGCTTTGTCTGAGTTACTAGTGACAGAAAGGAGGTGCATTGTTGAAATATTAACACTGTCCCACTCCCATTTCTTGCCCAAGATACACAGGAAATGCCTATGGCACACCACTGAATGATTCCTAGAGACAAATGGAAGATGAGCGCTGTGAACTAACAGCCTCATGACAGCAGCATTCGCTTCCAGATGCAGGGCTGCAAGTACTGGCCTCCTTTCCTTCTGTGGTTCTGGAGCCCATGCCTGGAGTAATTAGAGAGAGAGTGAGAGAATATTTTTGCAATGATGTAGTTAGTCTGTAGATGCAGACTAATTCCTCCCTCTGTGATTTCAACATAGACATTTTTGAAAAGAATTTGATTTTTTTATCCGAAGCATTATCTTCAAATGAAGGGACAAAAGAAAGACATTCTTAACTGAGCACTTACTAAAGACCAGTCTTTTGCTGGCATCTTCACATTTCACCTCTTGCAACCCGCACCATGCCCCTTATCCTGGGTTACAGATGGGTAAACTGAGGCTCGGTCAATTTGAGTTCCATGACATGGTCACATGATTAGGGAGTGCTGGACCGGTGATCCAACCCCCCCGGAGAAGATCAGATTTCCCTACTCAATGCTCTTCAAACCACACATGTTCCTACTTAGCCCACTTGCAGGATTAAATGCAACTGTACTGTCATTATTTGCATTTGATTAATCGCTTCCTTCCCTCCCTGAGGTTCTAAATTCTGATTTTAACTGACTGCTATAAATCCAGCACAGAGTACAGAGCATGACAAAAAAAAAAGAAGGCTAAAGCTCAGTAAATATCTGTTCAACATATGAATGAATGAGTGAAATCCAGGTTTTTCTAATTTCCAAATTAGAGATTTCCAAATTCTTAGAAACTACATTTCTCCAGTTCTCTGGAAACTGCATTTGAGGTAACCAGAGGCACAATATTGCTCTAATACAAAAAAAAAAAAAAAAAAATAGAAGGCCAAATGATTTATATTTGCTCCTCATTTAAGCTAGGAGAATGAAACATTTCCCAGATCTGATGAAGTTACAGGAAATAGAATTTCTGACAAAAATGGAGGGTGTTAAAACCATAAAATCCAGGTGAGACTCAAGACAACTTTTCAATACTCTTTTCCCCTGCATGTTAAAAAGTAGTTCTGACAGGAACCATTATCATTAACATTTTCAGGGGTCAACTGCCTTGTATAGGACAAAGGAACAGGAATCAGAGAAGGATACTGGATGGAAGATGGCTTCAGCCCAGGAGATGTGAAGATTTGCAGCAAGAATTATTCGGAAATATCATACTTGGACCAAAGTAATGCCCTGTGAAGTGCTCATTTTTAAAAGAACCTTATATTTCAACAGATGGCAAATGATCCTCCACTCTCAGTGTTAGAACCTTCACCCAATGACACTCTGAAGTGAGGCTCAATTGCAGAGGTGAAGGCATGCCTTTCACCGGTTGCAGTTTCAACCCCCTCGCCCTCAGGGCTACCTGAGCACACTTGAGAGGCTCCTGATCACAGGAGTTTAGAGGCTGCTTCCCTGGGAGGACTCACAGCCTTCCAGTCCAAGGATATCCCTCTCCAGGTTCCTTTTTCTCCCTCCCTGCCCAAAGTATGCATCAACACAGAGTAAGCCTGTCTAGTGTACATTGCCCTGGGTCCGGTCTCGGTGTTTCCTTGGCGGTGTTGTTTGCTATGGATTTAACTTAATTTAATTTAATTGTTATTGAACACATACTTAGGCCCAATTCCATGGTAAGTGCTTTATTTGGATTGTTATTCATCTTGATCATCATCTGATGAGCTAGTTTCACTGTATTATTATCCCCGTCTCACAGAAGAGGGAAGTGAGGTTTAGGCAAGTAGATTCACTGTTGAAATTAAATCACAAAGGTTAGAAACAAAAGCCATCTCCACTTAGTGTGGCATAGACACTACATTGGAAAACCACATTCTCTATTCTGTCCCGGGGATGGTTTTTTCCAGGGACAATTGCAAAGTCCTTCTGGCTGGCCTTCTTGATTCCGTCCATCCTCAACATTCTCCCCTCCATAGAAACCTCCAAATGGGTTTTTATAGATCTTGACTTAGTGCTATTTTTATATATGCAAACAGAGAAGCAGTTATAAACCCCTTGCCCTTGTAGCCCCCTTACAACTATTAAACTATACAACAATTCAAATGCAAGATGATAGATTCAGTCAGATGGGAGAGAGGTGTTAAAAATAAGTCGTTAAATTTAGACTTCATGGCAAGTTTTAGAATGTATTTCACTTGGTGTTGACTTGATTATTTTGATGCTGAATGTGAGGAACCAGAAGGATTGCTTTCAACTCAGACCTGACCAGCATCCCTCTGACCATCAGTATCTGGACTTCGACTCTAGCTTAGGTCCATACCCCAACCCCTGCCACTTCTTTGCACTTGACACATCCATCAAGATGGGGAGTTCACACAACAAGGCTCTGGGTGCACGCTGTTTCTTCTGCCATAATTGTGCACTGTCACAGCCTATGTGATGAACTGGTAAAGTGGTAAAGTGCCACTTCCTCTGAGAAGCCTTCCCTGGTACTCCCAGAAACTCTCATCCTATGAGCTAATTATGTGCCTTGCCCACATTTCTAGAATATTCATGTTATATCCTGATTGATTTGGCCCACATATCTTTCCAACTAACTAAACTTCTCAAGGTGAGAGACCATGTGAGAACTGTGATCATTTTCATCCCTTTAGTACAGATTCAGAGTGGGAAAGCAACTTGCCCAAAGTCACACAACGGGGTCTCTGGGTACCTTAGTATGGTGAAGGGTTCTGACAGCACAGTTTTCATCCAAAGGCCCAACCTGACTGCTTCCTTCTATGAAACTGAGGTCTAGAATGGTGGTGTATTTCTTCCACTGCCTGTTTCTTTTTGGTGACTTAGCACTTGATGAAAGAGTCAAAGGCTCCAGTTCTCACCTTGTTGCTGGTAACTTGAGCTAGTCCCTCCCTCTCTCTGGGCCTCAGTTTTCTCATCTGTCAAGTGAGGGTATTGGGCTGAATAGCACTGAGCCTCCTGAGATTCAGTCCAGTGCATACGTGTAGCTCACAACTCCTGGGTGACCTTGTCATGTCAGCAGCCCTGGCTTTGCCGAAAGAGCTGACTGAGCCAAGCTGTGGAATTGGGCAGAGGAAAGAATGGCCCCTTCACAAGGGCCATTTGCGTGGGGTGAGTGTTATCACCAGAGGAAATTGACTCAAGGAGATGAGATAGCACCCTGGTATCAGAGAAAGCCAGGCTATCAGTGGGCAGCCCCCACAGTCCCTGGCCTCCTTGCCAAGGGTACCTCAGGCTGAGTGGCCTTCCTGACACACAGCGGAGACGGTGCCAGGCCCAGGACAGGCCCTTGTGGGAAATCACAGATCAGAGTCAGGCCAGGGACCCAGAGGGCTCAGACAGGCCCAGGCTGCTCTCTGTGGCCTCTGCGGATCCGGGTGATAATCAGGCAGAGAGTGGCACTATTTCCCTCAAGAAAGACTCTTGCTGCTCCCACAGTACCTGAGGCTCTGTCCTGGGCGGTGTTACCTGAGGCCCCATCCTTCCATGCTGTGCCCTTCAGAGCTGGGCCAGGGGACACCCAACAATGGTTGCATTCTGTCTTCCATTTCCCATAAATAGGGAGCAGGTCAGAAAGAAAGCATTTAAGTAGCTTCGGCCCACCTCCCAGGA
This sequence comes from Galago senegalensis, assembly GCA_963575145.1. Lineage (NCBI taxonomy): Eukaryota > Metazoa > Chordata > Mammalia > Primates > Galagidae > Galago > Galago senegalensis. The sequence goes on along the minus strand of CAUYTI010123205.1, from coordinate 10,969 downwards.
GACATGTTACTCTTTCCAAGATTTACCTGCCACTTTTGCTGGGCTAACTTCACCTTTAGTTTCAAACCTTAGCTCAAAGGTCACCTCCTCCAGGAAGCCTTCCTTGACTTCCCACAGACTAATGGACTAGTTTGGGTACTGAGATTGATGTTTTTTCTCTACCTTTGTCCTGATCAGTCTGTTTATTCCCCGAGAGACCTAAAATACATTGGAGAGAAAAAAATATTTAAAAAATAAACAAACCAAACAAACAAAAAACTAGAAATAGTGATAACCTGATATTACAGTACTTATAGTCTAGTAAGGGAGTTAGTCAAATCATCACACAAATAGGTGAAAAATCAAACAACAGCTACATGGCATGCTGAATAGCAGGAGAATTTAATATCATTGGGGGTGGGAGGAAGCAGGGAAATGTCGATGAAGCTGAAAATAGGAGGAGTTGTGGACAAAAGGAGTCAAGGAAGCTCCCTTATGTCTCACTGATCCCTGAATCCCTAGGGCAACTCAGAACTTAGGACCTGATCATTACCCAGGAAATGTTTATAAACACCAAAGCCGTATTTTCTGCCAAGTTGGCCCCAAGTCTGGGATCTGGTCCCTGCCGTGGTCCGTTTGTGCTCTCCTTGTCTTGGAATATTTTCATTTCATTGTCCTTCTGGAAAATGCCCCTCTATTGCCTCAGATCCAGTCTTTTATGTGGCCCTGGCCTGGAGCCCATGTTCCCTGACATGTACTACAGACTTTCACATGTCTTATCTCTGTGAAGATCTCCAAAAAATCATGCACCTGTGATTCCTTCCCCAGAGAACCTGTCTGCATCTCTACCTTTTCTGGCCTTTTATGCCCAGAGACACAGTTGTCTGAACTACCCAATCTCCTCTGCCACCAGAACGGCAGCTCTTGCAAGTTTCAGCTTGTTGGTGGGCTCTCCTGAGCATGTTCTCCATTTCTCCCAGTGCCTGCCTGTCTCCAGGGAACAGGATCAGCTCAGAGACTCAGACATCCTTGATTAATGCAGCAGACCAGCCATGCCCAGCACCCTCCTGAGACACTACCCAAACTTTCTTCATGTTAGATTCATCACAGCCAAGAACACATTTGGTTAATCAACTCTCTTTTTCCAAACTGGAGCCACTCTGATCAAGATTGAAAATGTGCCCCCATTGTAAGTGGCTACTGTTTCCAATTACATATGCTTCTCCCAGCCACCATGCAATCTGTTCACTTCATGCTGGTTTGCAAGAGCTGTTCGCACCAAACCATTGACAGCCACTATCTAAACTGAAACCATCTGCTTAGCCATTTGCCATGCACGGCTGGGTCTTGCAGACTTACCCAGTTGAGGCCCTGTGGAGCAGTCCATTAAACAAGCATGAATTAACGCAGCCTGTTTTTATTAAATGTCTTGCAACTGATGGGAAGATGGACAAGCCTGTCTGGCAAGGATAATGGCTGGTCCTCACAGCATCTGAAGTCTTGGATAAACTCCAGCAGCACCCTGCATCTCAAGACCATCGAATGTTTCAGAAGTGTGGTCGTGCTTAGAGACAATTTTTCTGAAAAGGCTTTTTAAAAAATTTTATGGTTTCTTCTCTTTCCTGTGAAAAATTCAGGCATAACTTAAACTCCTTCTGTTTCTTTGATATTACTTAGATGGTAACTCAGGGAGAAGCAGATAAGAGTGACTAGGAACCCCTGTGGAGCACAGATATCCTCTATTGCTGTTACCAAATCCAGAAGATTCTATAGTAGGTTTCCTTCTTACTGATATGGGTGGCCTACTCAAGAGTCAGGACTGGCTCGCTGAGTGACCTTAAACAATCTTCATGTACTTCATCTAAATGCCTTGGTCTAAGTAGTGAAACCATAGGGGAAGGGACATCTTGGTCCATTCATATCAGATTCTGACCAGCGTGGCTGGAATTTTTTCTGGACATTGGAGAAGAAAACATCAGTGGGCAAACCCAAGGGCATCACCAGTAATTAAGAGAATTCAGCAAACTGTGCCTACTCTGATTTTAGGGTCATCAAACAACTTTCTTCCAGGTGCAAGAAATAGCTGTGTGAAGAAATTGGCCTCTTGAGGAAATACAAGCATCCTTTCCTCTTGATAGTATATTTAGCATTAGGCAATACAATGGTTTAATATAGTAGCATTCAAGGTTTCTATTACTATTTTTTTTATTTTAGTAATGAAAAAAGTCAATTCACAAAGAATGGTTTAAGCCAGTGCTTCTCAGCCTTCGTAATGCCTCCTAATGCTGCGACCCTTTAATATGGTTCCTCATGTTGTGATGACCCCCAACCATAAAATTATTTTTGTTGCTACTTCTTAACTATAATTTTGCTACTGTTATGAATCGTAATGTAAATATCTGATATGTAGGATGTATTTTCATTGTTACAAAGGGGTTGCAACCTACAGGTTGAGAATCACTGGTTTAAGCAAAGAATAGAATTTTCTCCCCTCTACAGAGAATATTCAGAATATTCAACATCCATCATCCAAGCACATTGAACTCTTACTAAAAACAAGTGGGTTAGCCAACTGGCATGGTCAAGGCTGAACACTGGTACTTCCTCTACCATACTCTACATTTTATTCACTCAAAATTAGATGAGAGGAAGGCTTTTTACTTGCCTCATATTCCTTGCCTTATTTGGTCTTTAAGAGAACATACTGAGATTTTGGCAAAAATTCCTACCAGCATAAATTGTATATTATTTGTTTTTATATTTGCTGTAGGACTACCAATAACTAGTCTGTGACCCACTGGTTCATTCATCTAGCAATCATTTGCTGGGCTTCTGCTTAGAGTCACAGTCTCTCTGGACTCCAGGAAGCTAAAGATTAAGAATAAAGTGATCCAGGGTGGCACCTGTGGCTCAAAGGAGTAGGGCGCCGGCCCCATTTACCCATTTACCAGAGGTGGTGGGTTCAAACACAGCCCTGGCAAAAAAACAAAACAAAAAAACCCCCAAATACTAGAAGAAAGTGTAGGGGAAACACTTGAAGAAATTGGCCTGGGTGAAAATTTTAGTAGGAGGACCCCTCAGGCAATTGAAGCAACATCAAAAATACACTCCTGGGACCTGATCAAACTAAAAAGCTTCTGCACAGCCAAGAACACAGTAAGTAAAGCAAGCAGACAGCCCTCAGAATGGGAGAAGATATTTGCAGGTTATATCTCTGACAAAGGTTTAATAACCAGAATCCACAGAGAACTCAAACATATTAGAAAGAAAATAAAAGTGTAAAGAAAAGAACAAGTGATCCCACTTCAGGGTGGGCAAGGGACTTGAAGAGAAACTTCTCTGAAGAAGACAGGCACATGGCCTACAGACATATGAAAAAATGCTCATCATCATTAATCATCAGAGAAATGCAAATCAAAACTACTTTGAGATATCATCTAACTCCAGTAAGATTAGCCCACATCACAAAATCCCCAAACCAGAGATGCTGGCATGGGAACACTTCTACACTGCTGGTGGGATTGCAAACTAATACATTCCTTTTGGAAAGATGTTTGGAGAACACTTAGAGAACTAAAAATAGACCTGCCATTTGATCCTACAATTCCTCTACTAGGTATATATCCAGAAGACCAAAAATCACATTACAACAAAGATATTTGTACCAGAATGTTTATTGCAGCCCAATTCATAATTGCTAAATCATAGAAGAAGCCCAAGAGCCCGTCGATCCACGAATGGATCAATAAATTGTGGTATATGTACACCACGGAATATTATGCAGCCTTAAAGAAAGCTGGAAACTTTACCTCCTTCATGTTTACATGGATGGAGCTGAAACATATTCTTCTTAGCAAAGTATCTCAAGAATGGAAGAAAAAGTATCCAATGTACTCAGCCCTACTATGAAACTAATTTATAGCTTTCATAGGAAAGCTATAGCCCAATTATAGCCCAAGAATATGGGGAGTGGGAAGAGGGAGGGGAGGGGAGGGGGGAGGATGGGTGGAAGGAGGGTGATTGGTGGGACCACACCTATGGTCCATCTCACAAGCGTACACGTAAATCTTTCTAAATGTAGAATATAAATGTCTTAACACAATAACTAAGAAAATGCCATAAAGGCTATGTTAACCAGTTTGGTGAAAATATTTCAAACTGTATATAAAACCAGCACACTATACCCCATGATTGCATTAATGTACACAGCTATTATTTAATAAAAAAAAGAATAAAAAAAATTTTTAAAAAGATGGTAGAAGCAGAAAAAAAAAATTACAGCCTCAGAGGAAAAGGGAAAAGAAAAACCCAAGAAAGCAGAACTATAACCATCTACTAAAGAAAGACTTTAATTTTTTTAAAATAACTTTTAGAGTTTTTTTGATCCTTAGATAATAAGAACTACAGAATTTTATACCCCTGCGGCTGCCACTGCTGGAAATCTCAGTGCCCAATATGATTCCCTACCAGGTCAAGGAGAATTATCCTTCCTCTGAAGTTTCTCATCTTTCTTTCCTTTTCCCTCACTTTTTGGGTTCTGCTTTACTGTTCAGTTTTCAGTGAATTTCCATGTGCCTGGCCCTTACTGCAAATAGATTTGAATCCTTTTTGAGTATAACCTAAATTGATAAAAATATAGGTATTTATGTTTTAATAAAAAATGATTTGCCTTCTGTTTGGCCCAAGAAAGAGAAATTCCAGTCCTCATATCTTTGAGAAATTGCAACCCTCTTTGTTCATCCATGTCTTCTCTGACCTCCGCCCTTTCTCCTTCCACATTTTTTGATGAGCTTATGAAGTTGTTGATTGGAGAACATTAAGTTATCTTGGCGCTCATCTGGGCCATTTCTAGGAATAAAACTCAGGGCTTATGGTTTATTGGAATGACCACGTGAAAAGATAGGTGATGCTTATGCCATTTCATAAATTAATCAGAACTGGGAAGGTCTTAAGAATAAAGAGTTTTTCTGACTTTTTTTTCTTATTAATCTTTATCTGCAGGGTCCATCGCAGAGCACAGCACAGAATAAGTACTCAGAAAATTGATACTGAGTAAATAAATGAGTGAATGAACAAATAATTAGATAACTTAGTTCCTACTCCAACAGTCACATTTGGTCTTAACTCTTGCTCTTTCTGAATAATATATAATGAGTGTATGCTGCCAAAGCACACAGTCAAAAAATGAAGAAAGATCAACCATGACAGGCATTTTTATATCCTGGGTGGCGTCTGTAGATAGATGAATATGTAATATATATATGCACGTGTGCATATATATCATACAATTGTTTGCTTTTTCCTGGGGTCAGCTGGGATGTTTCTATGTAGACGCCACCAGAGAACACACAAAGCCCCCTCCCATAGACTCTTGCATTTTAATTACAGTTGACCCTTGACCCATGCTGTTGAGAATTTGAGTATAACTTTTGATTCACTGAAAATGTTAACTGCTAATAGCCTATTGTTGTTTGGAAGCCTTACTGATAATATAAACAGTTGGTTAATGCATATTTTATGTTACATGTATTGTATACTATATGCTTACAGTAAAGTAAGCTAGAGAAAAGAAAATGTTATAAAAAATTGTAAGGAAGAGAAAATATATTTACTGTTCATGCAGTGGAAGTGGATTATCAGAAAGGTCTTCGTCTTCATCTTCATGTTGAGTAGACCAAGGAGCAGGAAGAACAGGGTTTTGCTGTCTCAGGAGTGGCAGAGGTGGAAGAAAATTTGTATAGAAGTGGACCTGCAGAGTTCAAATTCATGTTGGTCAAAGTCAACTATATTAGCCTCATATGTGCTTTGTTCTTGAGGCACTCTCCTTCCTGGCATGTCTAATGTAGAAGCAGTGTGGAAGAAAGAGCACAGCCAAGGGTGCTGGAAGGTTTGGTTGAGTCCCAGCTTTGCCCTGCACTTACTACGACCTCAGTGAGTTACACGGCCTCTTAAAACCCGAGACTCCTCATTTGCAGAAGGTGAGCCATGCAAGATTGACTAAGGAAGAACATTATAGCACAGAAGATGTAAGTGGAATGGTTGGTGAGCTCGGCCAGTGTTCACCAGTTACTCCGACTCTGCCACAACGTTTCCTGGATGCTCAGGGCTCTGAGTGTCTTTTCTGTTACTCATGCCTAGTTTCTCCTTCCCTGTCATGTGCACCAGCCCTGCAGTTCTTCATCTTTGCTTCTTCTTGCACAAGTTGGGTGGAATTCCCTCTGCAAGCTTCTCTGCTGGGCACCAGGCCCTGGGCAAATACATTCACACATGCACTATTTGATCGTCACAGCAACTCCAGAGTAAGTACTATCCTGTTGTGCACATAGCAAAGGAAGCTCAACGGGATTAAATGAAGCACTTAGAGAGAGGAGAGGGATTTTGTTTAACACTTTAAAGTCAGTTCCTTCTCCATTAGTAAGGCTAGAAACAGGCCCACTGTCAGCAAACCTTAAATAGACCTGAAGTCAGAGGAAGAAATAAATCATGCAGGATAGGGGTAGAAATAATAGGGCCATGGAAAGAAATTCCTTTTCATGGTAATAGGGTGGACCCTTACGAATGTCTTTCTTTGAATACGGCACAGAAAACATGAACCTTGGACCAGGTTCCTCTAACTTGGCTTGTTTTTCACTCTGCAGAGACTGGGAAGATCGTGAACTTGGAGATACCTTTACAGAGAATAAAGGGAAGCTCTAAGCAGCAAGTTTACTCACTTGTGTCACTGTTAGGGCCTTCCTTGCTAGCTGGTTCTATAATAAACCAAAGCATAAATAAACTTAGCCAAATCTGAATCTCATTTTTGCTGATCTTCAAACTGGGAATTTGCCTTCACAGCCTGTCATTGTCCATTGGTCCATCATTACCCAGGAGAAGTGACAAATGGAAGTATCCTGTTTAACTAAGTGTCAGACCTGGACTGTGCCGGGTTAAGTGTATTTTCTATTAGTTATTACTTCTAACAATCCTCTGTGTTAGGAACTATTGTCGTCCTGACTTGAGGGCGTTGAAGTTTGTAGCATTTGACTTTTTGATGTTTTGTTTTGTTTTTGCTATTGTGATGAAGGCTAAAATGACAATCTTTGCCTGCACAGATTATTTCCTAAGGGTGACTTCTAGGAACTGAGACCAGTTAATCAATTCTTTTGAACCCTGTAAGATACTTGATGCAGGGTATATAACTGCTTTCTGGGGGATCTGTGCCAGAGTGTACTCTGAAGTCAGTTTGTCAGTGTTGCTGAAATCTTGCTAATACCACAAAGAGTGCTGTGTGGTGGGGAGCACGTCTTTTTAGTGAACTTAGCTGCATACTGGAAAGGCTCTGGTCCCTGCTCTGTCATTGACCTTGTGTGACATTGGGCTAGTGACACAAATTGCCTCTCTCTGAGCTTTAATTTTCCCAAGTGTGACATGTAGGAGGCAGAACAGATGATCTTGTAGGCATCTTCAACTTTAATTGTCCTTGACATTTAGGGGAGACTATAAAACCTTTTTGGGCAACAGGTGACTCCAGATATAAACATGAGTTCATGTAATGTCTCCAGCTATGTGAAAAAAGCATCTGGGAAATTATGCTTTAGAGGAAGGCTTGGGTTTTAATCCTATCTTCACCATTTACTCTAGGGGAGATCTTGAAAAGTCTTTTTTACTTCCTGAGCTCTGGTTTCCTGTTCTGCAAAGTATAGACGAAATGTTATAGGATTTTAAGAGAGAACGGATGAGATAACTCATATAAAACATGGCACAAGGTAGGTACTTAATCACTAGTAGTACATCCCCTCCACCCACTCTTGGGTGAAGAATAATGGGGTTCCTAAAGACATTTGTAAGTGACTATCCAAAGTTTCTGAGTACTCAGAGGTCTCGGGATTCTGTTTACTTATCCTTGGCATCTGCAGTTTCCAGCTGAAACTCCCACTTGGAACACCATCTACACAAGCCCAAGCGTTTTCAGATTTAAAGTGAATTTGAAAGTTGCATGTTGACCCTCCATGTTGACTAGAGGCACTGTTGCATGGATACAAATCTGTGTCTGACATCATGGGTTGTCTTCAGTGGCTTTGATGTTGCAAAAGTTTACTAATGGTTCTGTCAGTTCGGGGATCTCTTTGAACTAAATGCTGATTGATTAAATGATGAATTCATTCTGCAGGTTTGCATCTGTTCACCATACATGTATCCATGTGTACTTTCTTGGGTGATAGTCTTATACAGATGAATAAGAGTAAATCCCTGCCCTTTGGAGTTCCCAAGCTAGTGAGTGACAGGCCCAGGTAAACAAATAGAGTAGAACCTCTGTAAATTGACCATCCAATGGACTGTAACAAACTGGTCCACATACAGAGGAAGTCAACATAAGGAACAAGGCCAAGGCCTACTGTACTGATGATATGTACATGTGGTACATGTCCAATCTATAAAAATTAGGTCAACTTAAGGAGGGGATCAACAATAGATTGTAATTGCAATACCGTGTGATCAGTGTTATACCAGAAGCAGATTCAGTGATCTTTAGGAGTACAGGGGAAGAAGTGGCTCATTACATGGGGGAAAGAAGTTGAAATTAGGCTTCCCAGAGGAATATCTTGAAATCTAGAACAGTTGGAGCAAAGACAGAGCGATTTAAAAAAAAAAAAGTAAATAAATGCATCTTAGCTTATGTTTGTGGAGAAACATGGTAGGAAATAAGACAGGAACTATACGTAGAAATTAGATCATAAAGGGCTTTCAATTCCAGGCTAAAGGGCTTAGACACTGTCTTCTAGATTTGCAGTGTCTAATATGGTAGATATGTGTGACTCTCTAAATACAAATTAATTGAAACTAACCAAAATTAGATTTTCAGTGATTTGGTGGTACTAACTTTATTTCAATGCTCAGTAGGCACATGTGGCTAGTGGCTGCCACATTGGAGCAGATGAAGAGTGTTGCCATCAGTGTAGAAAATTCTATAAGTTTTCTGCATATGATGTAAAAGGAATGATGAATTTTAAAAGGAAGGCCATGGATAGATATGTTTGTAACGTGTAGAATGGATTTGAGGTAGGTAACAGCAGAGGCACGGAAAATAGCAAGGAAGAAGTTATTGCTACACTCTAGATGAGAGTTCATGAGGATTAGAATTGCAGCATTGTCACTATGTAGAAGGAAGCCAAGGCTGCCTTGCAGCTCCTAAAGCATCAATAAACCAAAAATCATGGCCATCAGTGCAGTTTACTAATTGGGATCTGATGGGAGTTCAGGAAATATCAGTCTCATCTCTGATCAGGAGCACCCTTGACTCGAAGCTTCAATCCCCAAGATGGCTCCAGGCATGTGGGCAAACCCCCAAGTGCCTGTGAGTTCCCTGTAGTCTCCCTGTCCCTGCTTGCCTCTGTTTTGTCATGCTATTGGGTCTTAACAGATGAGTTTCTTGTTTGGCCCCTTTTCTGCCCAATCAGAGTCTAGAAAAGAAGGATCATACCACCAGCTCACACATCTGTTTTTCTCCAAGTATCTGGGTTCCATGGTTATAATAAGGCAATAGAAGCCTCTGAGAGGCAGTGGCAGATTGGGTGATAAGATGCTGTTCCTTATCTCCTCCCTTCCTACTAAAATCTCTGCTAAATGTAAACAAATAACTTCCTTTTTGCTGTTGATGGGGGAAGGGCTTACCCTCTGGAGGATAAGTTGCTGAGGACACTGTGGTCAGGAATCTAGACTCTTCTACGAATGTGAAAATGCTCTCAGGGACAGTCATGGTATTATGGGTAGTTCACTCACACCTCAGAATATGGTGTCTTGATATGGATTTTTCAAAACCTTGTCACTCTGGCTTGACTTCATACATCGTAAACAGTTCTTGTTGTCATGGTATGTTGTATCACTTAATCTCTTCCCTGTCCAATGAGAAATGTTTTGAGTGCTCGGAAGAAATACAATCCCTAGAGAAAGGAGGAAATCCCCTGATGTTGAAACCCTAATTTTCTGTCCTTCAAGGCCTCACCCAAGCACTATCTGCTTTGTGAAATCTTCAGACCTCTGTTTGGCACACACTAACTGTAGTCAGATGATTATGTTCATACCTGCCTGTCTACATAATGATAATTTATGAGCAGGCTTGATCCAAGTCAGGTTGGCATCAAAAGGACTGTCCAAGAATTCCATTCTGTGAATCTTGACTAAATTATATGAATTATGATGCATAGTCTCCATTATATCTCAAAAAAAAGGGAAATCAGAAAAGGAACGAGTCACAGAAGAAACTAGGGAAGAAAGACTCCATTTATTTTAAGTGTTTCTGTTTTATCATTCATTCATGCATTAATTCCATTATTGCACAGATATCTACTCAGTCCTAGTAGACATCTACTCAGTCTCTACAGATGGTCAAGCAGTAGACAGATTATCAAAATAAAGACAGACTGGTAAGGGAGCAAAAGCTTTAAGCAAACAATGACAGTCTATTGTAGAAATGGCTCTGTTGGAGGGATGTACCAAGTGGGTGAAGGGAATGAGGGGAAAAAAGCTCACTCTATTAAAGGAAGAGCACAGACTCAAGAGCTCAGATCCCAGCTGTGTAATTAGTAGATGGTGCCTTGAGCAGTTCATCTCTTTAAAACTCAATGTCTGTTGCTGTAAGGGTCTTGAGGAAAAACGATGTCATGGAGAAGAAGCACGCTTATTGAAATTGTGTTTTAAATAAAGGTGACCATCTGCTCGCTCAGGCAAAATGGCGAGCTTCTTTATTTGAGGTTGGTTTATATAGGGAATTTTGTACATGTACACAATACAGCAATGACCTCATTGATCCATTTAAACGTCATGTGACTACCTTGTGATTAGCTTCCAATAATCCACTCAACATAAACCATTTGACATAACCCTTTCAACATAACCCAATTTAACATAACTTAATGGAGAACATGTTGTTAGCCATTACTTCTTTGTTCTTATCTGGTGATGCCTGAGGCTATGGAGGAACAAGGTAGATTGAATACCTGCCCTTGCTGGC